>BBXU01000745.1:0-16664 GCA_001598975.1 Parachlorella kessleri | reverse complement strand
CCCTAGTCATACCCTAGTGGACCCCTAGTGCCCAAGACTAGGGCAGGTCACTAGGGGACCCAGTCACCCCTAGTCTGCTACCCCTAGTCCCACTAGGGGCACTCTAGGGTCTTCTAGGGGTACTCTAGGGGTACGCTGGGGGCTAACAGGGTACTAGTAGTGCCACCCTAGTCGCCAGACTAGGGGTGCCAGCAGCCCTGGCCACCAGCCCTAGTGCCCCCTAATGTGCCCCTAGTCCGCACCCCTAGGGCCCCCCTAATGTACCCCACTAGGGCCAGCCCCCATTGCCATAGTGTTTGTTTCCTCGCTCCTGCCGTGGGCATGCAATACTGCCTTGACCTGGGACATATGTGCGCATCGGTCTTCTTCATACTGGTCAAATTGACTAGTTTCCCGCCTCGTCATGCTGCACAGCTGCATGACATCCTGCCTTGGTGCTGCTGCGCCCTGCACCAGTCTCTCTTGCTGTCTTGACTGTACATGTTGTGCATATCTGCATCTCCTTCCTTTCTCCCAATGTCTTCCAAGTCTTCCTGATGCAGCTAGCTTATTCAGGGCGCTCGATTAGAATGGCGCCATGGTGCATACATGGACCCTGGCCTGTAACTGTCATGCCCAAGTGACCACCCCAGTATATGTTATGACTGCTGATGATGATACGGATGATATATATCGCACTGGCCCCACGTACTCCGGGCAGCCTCCTAGGGATCCTAGCTGAACGCAGCATTGGCTGGACCGGTCCCCAGCAGCTTAGCTATCCTCTAGTGGCTGCCCTGGGTATATGCCCTGAGGCAAGTATAAGCTGAGGGGTTCACAGGGTGCACCGTGAGCCGCAGACCTGGGCCACAAGACAACTTTGTTGAGATTGAAGGCTTGCTGTGATTGTATCTCAGGGTGAGCTGCAGCAGCAGACTCGGACTCACAAGACAGCCGTGGTGCAGCTTGGAAAGCTGGTTATGGTTGCACCCCTGCCGGCTGTAACTCGCCGCTAATTCCACTCGTTATCTCGCTACAGATGACGCTTCATATGACTCGATGTTACATGCTTACACCTGCACTTGCTACTACTTGCAAACCTGGCATCCATCTCCACCAGCATATACTTGCAAGGCAAAAACATACCACCGTCCAGTGAGGTCTGCATCCGAGCATGAGACCCATACAGCCCACAACCTAGGCAGGCTCGCAACCTGCCCTCAGGGCAGCTAGCCTATTTCAAGTGAGCCTGCCCCCAGCACGGAACCAACAGGCCAAACTTCGCGCATATCAGTGTATACAGTAGTTGCCACCATAACCACACAGTGGTAGGGGCTCCCATGCACCTCCAGCAACTCCTTTACCCACCCGGGCATCCAGTCTGCAATGAGAGATATCCAGCCAGCAATTCACCGCACCGCCGGCCCCCAGACGCACCACGCAACACCCAGCTGCTGCTGGCTAGGTCAGCTAGTGGGCAGGCACACGCCAGGTGCCGTTGGCAGGCTGTGACTCTAAGCTTAGTAATGCTGACTCAGTTGACCACATCCACGATAAGGCGGCGGGACTTGATGGGTGACCATCTGAACCGCTTGTAGTAGATGGTCTGCAGCAAGAGCGAAGGCTAGCAATGTAAGCTCCAGTGTAACGCATCCTCTGAGTTACGCTGCCCCTACGCACAGGATATGTAACATCGGTTGAAGCCCCTCCAGGACATTACCCGCCACCCAACACTCTCCTTAAGTGCCGCTGAGACCAGCTTCCCTGCCCACACCCAAGTTTCCCAGGCAAGCTGCAGACTCTGAACCAGCACGTCGACCCAACACGAGCAGGCTGTCGACCTTTCAAATGCTTTCCAGACCTCCAGGCTGTCGTGCGCGGGAGACCATAGGGGCAAGTGCATGCTGCAAGTCTCACCGTGAGGAGCACCACAGAGAGGGAGGCAATCCACTTGGCGCCCATGAGCTTGCGGTCGTCGTGCTCGGGCTCAGCAGCCCACGACAGGAAGGTCACCACATCCTACATGGCAAGGTTAGTCAACAGTGGCGTCAGCCATTAGCTGAACCAAATTCGTTGTCCGCCTCAGCGACCCACGACAGGGAGGTCACCACATCCTGCAGGGAAGGTAAGTAAGGATGCGGTCAGCCAATGACTAAACTACCAGCTTGCACTCATGGCGCTAACGGCCAGCAGTCGTCTAGGATAAATGGTGTGTGGGGAGGGCCACACGATGCAGCAACCAATAACCATGAGACGGTCCTCCCTGTGCATCCCCGGAAACCCATCTGCAGAAGGCTGGTCAGGGTAAGGGCAAATCACAATGCTCAGCCGCACCTTGCCAATGCCAGAAACACGCCTTACATGGGACATAACAGCTGCCACACTTATCGTTGACATGCTTAGCTCAAGCCCCTGTAAACCGCCCCTGTGCACTTGTGACACTGTGTGAACCCGCGAAGGGACATCAAGCCAGCGGGGGACATGGGTTTCCCCAACAGAAAGGTCAGCCAAGCGGCCTCCTTGGTGTGAGCCCCCAAAAACCACACGGCGGGTCTATATATCACCATAAACGGGGGCTTACCTTGGCCTGCTGGGCCTCGCTGGCTGGGGTGCCGTCATCGTACTCCACGCCCTCGTCATTCAACATCTTGGGCATGGCAATGGCGCCCCCAGGGAAGTAGGGGTTGTAATACAGGCCCTCGCGCACCTGCAACCAAGCATTGACTCTACCCAGGCGTCTCGCTGCAGCTAGGCCTGAAGTTTCATCAAGATCTTGCTGGACCTCCCCCACTCCGCAAGCCTGGGCAACATCACATAAGGCCTGACCCGCCAGATGGTCACAAGCTCCAGGGTACCCACGGTACTGTGAAAGCTAGACACATGCAACACCAGTAACGGTTCCTATCAATGGCCTCTCCTTGTCCCTCGCCACACACCAACACCTCTCCCACAGCCCAACCTACAGCCCTACCCTACACAGCGAAACAAACATATTCCTAATGCCAGCTGCTGCCTGCACCCCTCCAAGACCCGACATGGCAGGGCCGCTCCCCGACAGCTCTCACCGTGACGCCTGCGGGGGGCTCACGGTAGCCCATCAGCAGCGCATACACGTAGTTCTGGCCATCGTGGCGCGCCTGTACAGGGCAGTGGCAACAGCAGGGAAGGTCAAAGAAGGAGGCTCCCAGAACCCCTCCTGCACTGCACAGTGCTCCCCGACCGTGCCGTTGACAGCCTGTCGAGGGTACCCTCCTGCATTGGTATCTCCAGAACCTTGCCAGCAGACCTCCATAACCACAGTACTTCCCTTTGGCAGCCCTGACCCTAGCAGCGTGACCAACCCCTCCTCTCCCGCCGCCTGGCCTCCACAAAACCCCACACAGTCACCCACTCCACCCCACCTACACAAGACTTGCACAGTCACCTGCTCCGCCCCACCTACACAAGATTTGCACAGTCACCCGCTCCGCCCCACCTACATAAGATTTGCACAGCCAACAACTCCATCCCACCTACACAAGACCTGCACAGTCACCCGCTCCGTCCCACCTACACAAGACCTGCACAGTCAACACTCCGTCCCACCTACACAAGACTAGCACAGTCAACAACTCCGTCCCACCTACACAAACTTTACACAGGCACCCGCTCCACCCTGGCACCTTGGTGATGAGCGACAAGTCAGGGGGGTAGGCGCCGCCGTTGGCATAGCGGGCGTGGTTCTCGTTTGCGTAGGGCGAGGGCAGCTTGTCAGACAGCTTGCCGGGGCGGTCAAACATCTCCCCCTCCTCGTTGGGACCGTCTGCACAGCAGAGCTGTCCCAGACTCTGGGTAAGGGGCTATATCAGCTGTAGGAAATGTGAGGGCATGCTCGAGCATGCTTCATAGCCTCCCTGTCTTCATGAGGAAAGTCCACCGGAGCAGTCTACCCATGCTCCGCTGCCAACCCCATACATCGCTACACCCACAAGATCACCCTGTTCTGTCTGCGTCCGCACCAAGGGCAGCAGGCAAGTTGCGGCAGGCCCTATGTCCTGCAACACGCTCTTCAATCACAGCATGGGCTGCCACCTCCTTGACACCTCTTTAGAGTGGTTAAAAGCCCCCCGCCCTCCCCACATTACGGGCCACGCAACTCACCCATGACCTCAGCATTTGCTGGTGGACAGCGGACCGGCCGGACTCCTTGAATGTGGGCGGCGTGTCAATCCCTTGGCACAGACAGGGCCCTCCATGCCATGACCACCCCACGACTCACCCGTGACCTCAATGTTGGCTGCCAGCTCCTTGGCCTCATCCTCTGTGTGGCTCACCCCCACCAAATCGCGGAAATGGATCAGCTCCAGGCTGTGGCAAGTAGAGCACACCTGCTGGTAGACCTGCAGAAGCCAGCCCACAAAGCACACACATCGCCCCTACCGAAGACTTCACCCTTCGATCAACCACTGCAACTACACCCCCGCAGCTGACATTGTTCTCGCTGCCTTTTGGCTGCCTGCTTTGGCTGGCTGCCCTTTGGCTGGCTCTAACTTGGTTCCCAACCTGCACCGGACCAACCGGCACCAAAGCTGCTGTCTTGCAGCAACAGGAGCCATGCAGTGGCATCTCAGCATTTCAGCATAGAGTGGGTCTCACCTGCCTCCACCATACGCGCATCACTTCCCCAGCTATAGTAATAAAAAACTCACCCTGGTGCGAAAGTGCTCAAAGATACACACAAAGATACACAAGAAGTTGTGTTCTGACATCTCAGCCTCTGATACTTCCGGTCAGATACTGTCTGATATTGCACACTCTATGCTATGCAGTGCTGTACTCTCTGCCCGCCTCGTTCCTCAACTGCTGCCCGCCCACCCTCAGGTAAACAACCCCCACCCCGTCGCGCTGCCACTCTGTGACACCCTGGTCGCACCTGGAAACCACGCCTGATAGACTTATGGTCGTAAGAGCTGAAGAAACCAGCGTGGGGCCAGGGGTATTCTGCTGGGTGCAGCCCATGCTCAGCCTCGTCTGCTAAAGCGATGCTGGACGCCACGGCCAGTCCAGCGCCCGCAAGTGCACCATACCGCCACACCTGCAGGGTGACAGCCGCTGGGGTGAACCGGAGGTGCAGGGCGCTATGGTGGCACCCAAGGCTAGGTAGGACTTGTAAGGAAGACCGTCCCTGAACATGCTGGACATTGCCAGCACTTGAGGATGATCAATGCCGCTAACCTGTGAGCTTCTCTGTTTAAGAGGTGCAGCAGCTGCGCGCAACATGGCGGACCGCCTATCCCAACGGGCAGGACCGGCTGCAACAGTGCTCTCTAGGTGCCCCTGGGGGGATAAGACCTGAGAATGGTTTGGGTGGACCTCCCTGTGGTGTTGCACGGTTTCCCGGTGGCGGGTAACTCTGGCCTTTCGTTCTGTCAATGCAGCCCGATCAAGCTGGATTTAGGCCTTCCAGGTGTCGCCGGGCACAGTAACAGCATCCCAGCAGCCAGGGTCAGGCGAAATGGCTTTGTTGCTGCGAGGCGCCAGAGGCGCTGGAAAGCTGCAGCAGTGGTGAGTGCCCGTTTCAACGGACCAGCTCTACTAGGTTGTACGGTTGCTGGGGTACGGGTTTGGCGTTGGGTGCAGCATGGCACAAGGGCTCTGGGGCGATTTGTGATGAAAAGCCAGCTTGGGTGTCGTGTCCTCCGCTGTGTTGGGTGCACTTCCTATTCTGAGGAGTTGATCTGTTGACCAGCTAGCCTTCAGAAGCAGAAAGTCTGCTGCCATTGTGGAAGCAGTGGCTGTGCTCTCCTGGCTTCTGACGTGGGGCTGGGGGCCTGGGAGAAAGCTGAGGGGCTCCTCCCTGCTGGCTCAACTGCTTGAGCACATCTTGTGCTTTCCTGCAGCGCTCCTCTGATCGTGCTGTTTCAGTGCTTCGCGCTACAAATCGCTATGGGTAGTATGCCTTGTGGTGGGGTTCCTTGGTGTGTTCCGCCTTGCAGCACAGTACGGAGGGCCGGAGGCTTTTATGCATGAGTGGTTGGCAAGCTGTAGCACCAGCGGATCAACTGCGGCGGTTCCCTCTGTTTCTGCAGCCTGAGGGCGTACAGCACTGCTGGAGAGAAGACTTCGTGGGGTGGGCTCAAGGACGAGGACCGTATCTTCACAAATCTCTATGGCCGCCATGACCCTTTCATTAAGGTGGGGAGGACTTCTCTTGGGACAGCATATATTGTGCACTTGCTCTACTGCTGCTGGCATCCAGGGGGTCGCGCCACGGCTTTGGCCCTCCTGTGGCTGGTCATCTTGGTGGCACGAGGCCAGCTGTATGCGTGGAGGCCTGACCGGAGGTCAGTTCAAGCCTATTCCTGTCTCAAAAGCACTCTCTAGTGGTGCTGCTGTTCAGGGCGCTGAAAAGCGTGGTGACTGGTACAAGACCAAGGAGCTAGTCCAGAAGGGTGAGGCCTTCCCCAAGCCTAATGTTAGCGCCGCCTTGCTGAGCCTTATGAGATAGTGGTGCTTGCGTGGGTTGTTTACCTTGGACGTGTGCTTTTCATGTCAACCGCCCGCTTGCAGGTAAGCCGTTGCTCGCGAAGTGGGAGAGTGCTTGCCCAACCATCTGGCCCCCGCACTGCTGTCGTAGGTCCCGACTGGATCGTGGATCAGATGAAGAAGTCCGGCTTGCGTGGCCGTGGAGGTGCCGGCTTCCCCAGCGGGCTTAAGTGGAGCTTCATGCCCAAGGTGTGTGGTTGCATGGGGCGCCGCGCCCTTGAGTCTTGCAGTATTGTAGTTGATGTTTTCTCTCTGGTATGCTAGTGTGTGCAGTGCACATGGCAGCCACAGTCTTGGTGACAATGCCGGCTGTAGACGGGCGACGTTGAGCCGGTGAGAGGCAAGGCTTGGTTGGGATAGGGTTGGGTGGGGTTTGTGGGGTCGGCAAGAGACATTGGCTTGGTTCGAGGAGGAAGGCGGTGCAGCCGACTCCTGGTGACTGGTGACAAGCAATCACAGACAGTGGCTCGCTGTGTGGTGTCGGTACCTCGGCAGGTGTCTGACGGGCGCCCCTCATACCTGGTGGTGAACGGCGACGAGTCGGAGCCCGGCACCTGCAAGGACCGCGAGATCATGCGCAACGACCCCCACAAGCTGGTGGAGGGCTGCCTGATTGCCGGCACAGCCATGCGCGCCCGGGCTGGCTACATCTACGTCCGGTGAGGGTTTGTTGGTGTCTGGGGCGGTGTTGGATGCCGGCTGAAGATGCATGGGGGATGTGTGCCGTGCGCACCCGGCTGACATTAACTACACATGGTTATGGGTAGTGACCAGGGTGAGGTGCCTGGTTAGTAGGCTTACTACCGGCGCTAGGGTGGAATTGTTGTTGTAGGGTTGGTTTATGCACAGTTGAGCTGAGCACATGGGAGGGTGGAGGTCAATGAGTATACCTTCATTGTCCTGAGGTTATGCGGGATGACTCAAGAAGTGTGTCGGGGGGTTGGCTGAATCCTGTGGCAATGCGTGCCTCACGGCTGTCAATCTTATGTTTTCTAGCTAGGGATGTTTATTCTGAAGGTTTTGATGCTGAATGATATACACGGCGCTGCCTGTGGGACTTGAGCATTGTGGAGGTGTTCCATGTCTATTGCCGCAGCGGCGCGCTGTAAGCTATAAGTATATAGTGTGCATCGAAAGGTGTATATTTTGGTGCTGCGGCCAATGCAAAGGCTAGTCACCCTTGCGGCTTACCAGTAGTTTCCAAGCCTTTGTCTTGTGTGTAGCGGCGAGTTCGTTGAGGAGCGCAAGGCTTTGGAGCGCGCTATTGCTGAGGCCTACGCGAAGGGCTACCTGGGGAAGAATGCCTGCGGCTCTGGCAAGGATTTTGATCTTATGGTGCACTATGGAGCGGGCGCCTACATCTGCGGTGAGCTGCGTGACTCCGGTGACTTGGGGAAAGTGTGGGCTGGCACGGACGTCTGCTGCTCGGGCAAGAGATGTTGACTTTGCGGTGCACTACAGGGCGGGCACCTGTTTCGCGCTGTGCGGGGTTGGGCGTGTGGCAGGGGGGCAGGCGAGCCATATCCAAGTGCGCTGTTCCGCTTATAGCTGCTGCGGGTGGTGGCGGGCTGTGGATGTCGGTGGGAATGTGTCTGGGCACGAGCTCTTTGATTGGGGTCAGTGCTTAGCATCGCGACGCGATACAAAGCCGAGGCTTTCGCGTTGTTGGAAGGACGAGGAAGGGAGACGGAGAGGGGTTTAGGCATTTACGCCTGCAATGGTAGCTCAGTCTGTCACGTGTGTGGGTGGGGGGGGGTGGGGGGGGGCGGGGCGGCGGGGGGCTGTTGGGGGTTGGAGCTATTTCCTGCTAGAGCAGGCTGAAGCGACAGGATAGAAGGTGGGCCGGTGGGGGTGTAGGCAAGACTCCAGGTCCTGTGGCTGGTTTATAGGCCGGTGGTGGTGTGCGAATTGAGCGATTACTCCTTACGAGTGTAGTGCTGGGGCTAACCACTTGTGCCAATGCAACCCTCACTGGTATCGGAGACAAGGATTCTGCGCTGATGGGGCCGCCAGGGTGCAACCAGCGCAAGCTCGCCCCCGTGAAAGGCTAGCCTAAGATGTGGTGTTTGCGCTCCCTCTTTTGCAGGCGAGGAGACTGCGCTGATTGAGTCTTTGGAGGGCAAGCAGGGCAAGCCGCGCCTCAAGCCGCCCTTCCCAGCCAATGTTGGCCTGTACGGCTGCCCAACCACGGTGACCAATGTGGAGACCGGTGAGTGGACCTGATGCGAATTTGCATAAGATGGTGCCTCTTGCACTGACTGTAGCGCTGTAGGTACAAGTTGTGATGGCAGGCACATGCTGAGGAAGAGGCAGCTCAGTGAGTGATGGTGCCTCGCTGCTCGTGACTGCATTATTTCTCACAAGGGGTAAGCAGCAAGCGACAGCATAGCAGGCTGCACTCGGATGTTGTGTGTGAGTTGAGGTGCAGGGTCAGTGATGCGAACCTTCCTTCCCTTGTGTACAAGTACTAGGCTTTGTTGGAAAAGGAGGCCGGCCCATTTTCCTTGGTCGATCAGCTGCAATTCGCATTTCTGTCTAGCAGGCCATTGACACCCCTCCTCTGGCCCTACTTACAGTTGCCGTGTCGCCCACCATCCTGCGCCGCGGCCCCGAGTGGTTTGCCAGCTTTGGTCGCAAGAACAACCACGGCACTAAGCTGTATGCGATCAGCGGCCACGTCAACCGGCCAGTGACGGTGGAGGAGGAAATGTCCATCCCGCTCAAGTGGGTGAACTTGTTGAAGGTGGCATACAGTGCGAACAGGGGAGAGTCAGGCATGAAATGCACTTCCAGGGCTGATGCATTTCTGCTCTTGAGTGGAACTCTGGACAGAGCTGGGTGGCTCGCAGTAGCTACACTGAGCTAAGCGTAAACTCCTGGGGGACATGATAACTTATTGGGGGCAACGATATCCGCCTGTCGTTTTACCGTGTCTGTCTCTCGGCTAGTCAAAGAGCTGCCTTGCACTTCCTCGAAGGTTGGAGAGGGTAACGCTGACCTCTTCTCTGTGTTCCGCACCTCCCCCTCCCCAGAAGAGATGCTGAAGGGGCATGCCGATAACGCTTGCTGTGGCCGGGACATCAAGGATTGCTTGCAATGAAGCACCCTGTTGCCTGCTGTCCAGGGAGCTGATCGAGCGGCATGCGGGCGGCGTGCGCGGCGGGTGGGACAACCTGCTAGCAATCATCCCCGGCGGCTCGTCGGTGCCCCTGCTGCCCAAGCCCATCTGCGACGATGTGCTTATGGACTTTGATGCCCTGAAGGAGAAGCAGGTTGGTTATGTTAGGCGCTCCAAGCCGTTGGGACAAGCTTGCTTGGCCTTGGGAGGTGCTTCCATGGCCGTGGAGGCGTCTGGGACACTCCCAAGTTGACCTGGCTAGCCAGTTGTTGTCCATCAACCATGCACTGAATGCCGTATGTACAGTCGTGCCCCCTTCAGTGTCGTGATGGTGAGTAAGTCCCTGCAGCGTGCTACCATTCCTGTCATTCCTGGGTCCGATGCTGGCCAGCAGCACTATATGTGTGTGCTACAATCTATTGTTGCGAGCCAGCCAAGCCTGTGGCCAAGCCATGTGACGGCAAGTGAGCTGTGTTGACGAGTTTCAAGCCATCCCCGCTTGTGCCGCCAGCCCTGGTGTGGAGGTCAACCACTTCCTGTCTCCTGCTGCAGTCTGGCCTGGGCACAGCGGCGGTGATCGTGATGGACAAGTCGACTGATGTCATTGAAGCGATTGCCCGGCTGTCGTACTTCTACAAGCACGGTGGGTGCAGCGGCCAGGGCAGCATCGGCTCTGTGCGGGCGGTTCTTGCAGGGGTTGAGGGATACTGCCAGGGGCCGCAAGAAGTCGGATGGGGCTTGCTGCATTCGGCAATTTGGTGTGTGACATGACACCCATGTTATCGCAGATGTCTGCCTGTGTGGAAGCCTGTCACTTGCCATTCCCCCCTTAGCCATGGAAGTGGCTTGCCCTTTAGTGCAAGGTTTTGCAGCTCAGTGGAGAGGAACCGAGCACCTTGGGCAGGACAGGTCCCAGTCGATTCGAACAAGCGCATGTGGCTAAGAGAGAGCTACCCATCATCACTCTCCTGTGCTGAGGACCTGTGCCTGATGGGTGTGCAGAGTCCTGCGGGCAGTGCACGCCCTGCCGGGAGGGCACGGGGTGGCTGTATGACATCATGACACGCATGAAGAAGGGCGACGCGCGGCTGGAGGAGATTGACATGCTCTGGGAGGTCACCAAGCAGGTATGGGGTGGGTGGGGTGTGACAGTGTGTGGGAGGGTGGGGTGTGGGGGGGTGGACGGGTGGACGGGGTTACCAAGGCTTGGTGGAGTTTGTCTTGCGTAGGAGGCCCCCAGGGCCGCGACGTAGTTTGTGTACTGTGAGCCTAGCGGAAGTCTGGGTATGTAGCCTATCGAGGGGAGGTGGGCTTTTCAGGTTGCCTGCGAAGTGTGTTTTTGGGTTGCCGTGTTGATGAGGAGTATGGCAGTGTATGTACCAACGAGGTACAGCTGGCTTTTGCAAAGCCGGGACGCATGCTGCATCAGAAGGCTGAGCAGCCTTCAAAGGGTCGGCCTGCGTGGTGGCTTCATGCTGATAACCCCCAGCTCCCATCACACCCCTCGTACGGTTTTGGTTTTTGCAGATTGAGGGCCACACGATCTGCGCGCTGGGCGATGCTGCGGCCTGGCCCATCCAGGGGCTCATTCGCCACTTCAGGCCCCTCATGGAGGCTCGCATTGAGCAAGCAGCAGAGGAGGCGCAGCGCTTGGCAGCCTGAGGGGGCTCACTGCTGGTCTTGTGGGCCACCTGGGTGGAGGCGCCGTAGTGGAAGGGCGCTCGGCAGCTTGCAATTGCAGTCTTTGAAGCGCCACGCCTAGCGTAGAAACTTAAGATCATTATGTGGGGTCCTATGAGGCTCTAGGCCGCGTGGGGCAGTCGCACAGTAAATGCTGACAGCTGCAACTTGGTTTGAGAACCTGGGTTATCCACCCAAGTCAATAGCGGCAGGGTTGATAGCTGGCCTGGTTCTGGCATGTCACTTTAGGCTTGGGCCTATAGAGATGCCGGACCCTCCTTAAATGGGGAGCCGCGAAGTTGGAATTCTGGCCTGCGCTGCGAGGGGGTGGTTGTGGGATGGGGTGCTGATTCCTCATTTCATTTGAGGAAATTCCTCTTATGAAAGTCTATAGGGGTGTAGCGGCACTAGCAGGATGCTGAGCATCATTGTGCTGGCGCCCTGTTGTCTGTTTGAAATTCTCAGGGCTGCATCATCGCTTGTGGGGCGCTGTTGGCCGTGCCTTAGTCATGCTCATTCCGAGCTGGGGGAAGGTGGAGCCGGCGGGCTCTGCTTGTGACTAAAGCCCCAGCTGGGATGTGGACGCGTGCATTCATAAGAAGTTGCGTATGGTGGTAATGCACAGGCATGTCGCAGTAGGAATGGATTGTAACTCTCACTGGTTGGGCCCTAAGCCTGAGGCTGTCTGGTTGCTCACACCAGCTGGCGTTGTCACGTATGTACGCTTGTTACTGGCTGTGCTATTGGAGCCTGCCGCTATGTAAGCTTAACACGGATTGCCGAAACCGCGTTCGCTGGTGGGCTCCGCCCGATGGCACTGGAAGGCGCATAGTATCCATAGCAGCTGACAGCTTGGAAGGAGCCAATATATGCTAAATCACCATGTCAGCCTGGCAGTGAAAGGGCATGTCTCTTACTACCCCATCACTTTAGGTATACCCTGTCATATATGGCATTTGCTGCCTGTCCCCCGTCCCAGCCAGAGTAGTTTGCCAGGGTGGCAACAATTGCTAGTACAAGGAGGAGCGTCCTGGGCAGAGCTGAATGCCACTGGTAATGTAGGACTTAGCACTTGCAATTAGCATAAGTGGCAGGTAATGCGAACAGGGAGTGACAGTTGAGCTGGACGGACAGGACTGGATGCAGAATGTGCCTGAGTCCTGCAATTGTTGTTCCTGTCCCCGTGCACCAGTGGCACCCCCGCCATGGTTTTCCTAGCAACTACTATTGCTACCCCTAATGCGTCCCTGGCCATGCCTCGCTGTAAAGGTAGGGAACAGCAGATGCATTATGCGCCACCCACTTGAAACCTTCCTACAGGTTATATGTTTGGAGACGGTGCAGTATCAGAGGCGGTAGCAGGTTGGTTAAGGTGGGCTCTAGCTGGAAAAGGGGGCTGTAAGGGCCGTAGAGCCGCAGCTAAACCAACATGTTGCAACAGGGGATCCAAGCAAGCTACAGTTCGTTAGCACATATCCGTTCTTCTTCCCTCAGCCAGTGACCCTACCTGAAGGATCCATCATACCTTCTCAGTTTAGCTCTAAAAAGGCACCCCCTACAGGCTGAGCCCCCGAAAGGTCGGAGTCAACCCAGCTCGAGCGCATGTGGACAGACATTTGCTGCACTATCCTGCTGCCTCTTGCCTGCAGAACACCGATGCTCCCTAGCAGTGTCGCAGCCCCGCTGATCGTGGAACCGACAACCGCACATAGCTCGCATGCCCACGGGGCTTATGTGACGCTGCTAAACAACGTCATGCAACGATGTCTTCACAAAACGATAACGTTCAATACCATAGTCCTGCTGGGAGGGAGCGGCACCGGCCAAGTGACATACAGCATAACAGACCCTGAAAGAGAGATGTAAGCTGCTAGTTAGTAGTAACGAGTCGCTTAAGAAAGGCGGGTACAAGGGCTTAGGCAGCTGGGTATCCCTGCTGCATCAGTCAGCATTCTACCTCACCTGCCAGTCGGGCCAGCTGAACTCACACATACCTTCATTCCATTCCCACCCTTCAGTTGGCTATTAGTGTAGGGGAGTGTGGGTCGATCTGGGAGTGACGGCCATTGCTCGGCCCAGCCCGTACCCCGGGTGTGACAACAACACTGGAGGAGCCAAAAGATAGCTTCGTGTCGCTTGAAGGAGCAAAGGAGGTGCGCGCGCAACCTTTGAGCCTGGCCAGCGGGGGTTGGCATGTCCAACGGCATGTATAGCGGTTGTTAAGAGATCTTCGGTCTGTCTGTGAGCCGACCCTTGTCACGGTTACACTTGCTTTATACTTGTGTTGCCCTGCGTAAAGCGACTTGCTATGTGGCTGGCTGCCCTCCTACAGTTGGTGGGGGGACACTAGGAACGCGGCGTGCAGCAGCCTCTACGGCGCTTAGGCAGGCGTCGACCTTCTCTCGCAGCAGAATCGAGGCAACATGGGCGCTCTACTGCGCCGGGCATGCACGGCGCTGCTGTGCATGGCCCTGGTGGCGCAGGTGCTAGCTCAGACAGGTGAGCCAGACTTCCCTTCTTCAGCAACTTAAGCGTTGCCACTGCTAAGGGCTGCTAGACTTACACTTTGAACAACCCGGCAACTGTGTAGTGGAGTTTCCGTGGGACGCTCACAGTGGGGAAGCCAGGCCGCTGGGAGAGCAGCAGCCGTGGGGAGTAGGCGGCAGGCGGCACTTGCTAACTTGGTGGCTTTGGGGACACAGAAAGCCTTGCCAGCGGGGGAGCTGCACTTCAGCCGGCTGGCCTGGTAGGGCGGCAGTGTCAGAGAGCCTAAGCAGCCCTGGCAGCGGCATGATAGAGACAGCTCGAGCCTTGGCGGTGCTGGCAACGGCGCCTTCAGTTGCAGACACCCTGAACACTGGGACGAGGGACGTACCAGTCAGCAGCATCTCAGGCAGTGCAGTGCGGAGTCCTGCAGCAACCTCGCCTGCGGCTGGGATGGCATCAGCAGGCAGCCCACCGGAGGTGCAGGCGGGACTGCCGGCACCAGAGCACAGTCTGGGGTTGGCAGGCAGCTTGGGGGCACTAGGGGCAGCAGGCACACTTGTGGCAGCGACAGGTAGCACAGTAGGGCATATATGGTTTGCAAGGATGTGCAGCGCTCACCAAACCCCCCTGCTGCAAAATGCAGGGCCTGCTCCTCCCCTTACTCGACCCTCTGTGTTCCCCAGGGGGTACTGATTTACATGAGCCTCCGTATGTTCCGTGTTTTTCACAGGAAATCCTACCCCTGAAGAGCAAGCGGACGCGATGTACCTTTTAAAGGGCTCTCTGGACCCCCAAACAGAGGGTGGCCCCCTTGAGACTCGCTGGGACTTCACAAAGGCTGTCTGCGACTGGTACGGAGTCACCTGTGACTCTGCCGGGCTCATCACAGGAATGTGAGTAGAGGGGCCTTGTAAGCCACCAAGGTGCCACCAAGCACTTTGGCGTGTCAAACAGGCTGGGTGTGTGCACTCTCACAGCAGCAAAGCAAAGCAGCAGCTTGAGGCTTTGAGTTTGAGTCTTGTTGAGGAAATAGGGGTTTCCAGTAGCTAGTTCCAGCTTGTCTTTTTGGTGTCCGGCACGTGGATTCGCGTTTTTTAAGAGCATCCCAGCGTTTGCCCACCCCTTGCAAGGCCTCAACCTGGCTAGCCAGCTGCTTGGAAAGTCTGGTGCCCTGTTTGAGCACCACGGCCTGTACTACTCTCACTCGCCGCTGGGACTCTGCTAAGACCTGGCAGGCCATGAATATGAAGTGGTAGCCGCCTGGCATCGATGTGTTGACCCACTGAGAAGGGATGCAACCCTTGATCTTACACAGCCTGGATGTGTCCACCGTGCAGAGACTTGCAAGGCCTTAACCTGACCGGCCAGCTGCCGCTTGACAAGGACGTCTGGGGGCCCCTGCGGACCCTCAAGACCCTCAACCTTGCCGACAATCAGCTCAGCGGCTACCTGCCTCCCCAGATGGAGGAGCTTGCAAACCTGGAGTACCTCTCCCTGGCAAACAACAGCATGTCCGGTGGGTAGCGGGGCGGGGGCGGGAGGGGCTTTGGGGGCTGCCAAGATGCGGGTGGTAGTCGAGGCATCGATACCTGCATGGCCATTGTTTGAAAAGGGTGACTTTTCAGGTGGGCGTCTTGCTGGCAGTGCATTGTTTTTTACGCATCCTATCATGCCGGGGCTCCATGCAAGCACTACATCATATCCAAATGTTTGCTTGGTGTACACATCAGGCGTCGTTGCACCGCCAGCAGAACGCGTTCGCTTCCAATGTCCTGGCATGTGTTCCCTTCCTTTGCACAGGGGTGCTGCCCTCCTCTTGGTCTGCCCTGGATAAGCTGAGGGGCCTGGACCTGCGGGGGAACAGCCTGTCAGGGAACCTGCCGGCTGAGTGGGGCAAGCTGCCGGCGCTGGCGGGCCTGGACCTGTCATTTAACGACCTCACCGGCAGCATCCCTGGCGCGTGGAGCGGCATGAAGAACCTGACTGGCTTGTGAGTGGTGTTGTGTCGGCGCGGCAATGCCTGATGCAGGTTATGTGGTTGTTTGCCGAGCCATGCAGCCTTTGCCGTGCAACTCGTAAGCGCACTGTTGCTCCATGACTCCACTGGTGGCAGCATCCCTAGGAGCGGGGCGGAGAAGTGTGCTATTTGTGAGTGGAGGCATGGCTTCCTGAAGGTGGGTGGGCCTGGGGCTAGGAGGCTGTGGTTGGCGGGGAGAGTGCACCCGGGCATTTGCTCGCAAACCTGGTGGAGAACATGTGGTGGTTGAGGTACAGGCAAGCCGGGCAACCAGCGCAGCACGTGCCGTCTCTGCACGTGTGCATGCTGGCCTGGCGCTCAGGTGGTGTGATGAACAGCGTGCTTGTGGGGGCCAACACGTTAGTCTCTGTTGCAGGTCGCTGGCTGGCAACTCGGGCTTGTGTGGGGCTGACCCCAACGGCTCTCTTCCTCAGCTGCAAGTCTTCTACGGGCCTTGTAATACCACCGCCCCGCCCTGCCGAATGTCTTCCCCTACCCACCCCCAGCGGGCCGAGCCCATCACCACGGCCACCCAGCCCCAGCCCCTCACCCAAATCACCGAGCCCCTCGCCCAGCCCCAGCCCCTCACCCAAGTCGCCCAGCCCCTCGCCTAGCCCCAGCCCCTCACCCAAGTCACCCAGCCCGAGCCCCTCGCCCAGCCCAAGCCCCTCTCCCAAGTCACCCAGCCCTTCACCTAATTCGCCCAGCCCGGCGCCTGAGCCCTCCCCGCAGCCTTCGCCCTCTCCCGCCAGGAGCCCCAGCCCGGCGCCCGTGGCGAGCCCCAGCCCGGCTCCTGAGCCCTCCCCGCAGCCTTCGCCCTCTCCCGCCAGGAGCCCCAGCCCGGCGCCCGTGGCGAGC
>BBXU01000744.1:0-13554 GCA_001598975.1 Parachlorella kessleri | reverse complement strand
GGCGCCGGAGCCCTCCCCGCAGCCCTCGCCCTCTCCTGCCAGGAGTCCCAGCCCGGCTCCTGAGCCCTCCCCGCAGCCCTTGCCCTCGCCTGTGGCTAGCCCAAGCCCGGCACCCGAGCCCTCCCCCCAGCCCTCGCCCCCGCCCGTGGCGAGCCCCAGCCCGGCTCCTGAGCCCTCGCCCCAGCCCTCCCCCTCTCCTGTGGCTAGCCCCAGCCCGGCTCCCGAGCCCTCCCCGCAGCCCTCACCCTCGCCGGTGGCTAGCCCCAGCCCGGCTCCCGAGCCCTCGCCACAGCCCTCACCCTCGCCGGTGGCTAGCCCCAGCCCGGCGCCTGAACCCTCGCCACAGCCATCACCCTCGCCCGTCCCCGCCCCACCAACCACCGGCGTCCAAATGCGGCTGTCAGCAACAGGTGAGCAGCTGCAGTCTGTCAGACCTCTCAGACTCCCCACACACAGTTGTACCAGGGGTACTGTCTACTGACGGTGGTGCCACCCTATGCCCCCGTATCATTGCCCGCCTTGAAGTGTGCCCGTGGTGCAGTGCTTCCCTTACGCCAGCAACATGCCTGACGCCTACCTGTGGTCCACTCGTCTGCCTGCAGGTTCCACTCTGGCCAACTTCAACAGCAACCTGGTGTCGCCCTTTGAGGGGGTGCTGGCTTCCATCGCCGGCGTCCCCGACAGCTGGGTCAAGGTGACGAACGCGACACAGGGCGTGGCTGCCACCTCGGTCAGCGCACCACAGCAGGGCAGCGGCCAGCGCCGTCGCCTCAAGCAGGTGGGTCGGTGCGTTGTCCTGAGTGTCGAAGGAGTTACAGAGTAGCTTTGGGTGATAGAGGGGGTGGGGTCGAGTGGGAGGCTGGCTGTATGCAGCCCGGGGAAGACCGTGGCCTCATGCGACTCATAGATTGTTGCACTGCCACATAAATAACTTGTTGCACTGCCCGTGCCGAGTGACCGATGCCGCGGCAGTGGCAGTGCAACCAGTGGCACCTTGCCCTGGGCCTGGCCTGCTTGCCCAACCCTTGCTCGTCAAGCTTCTCCCCACCAGCAAAACCTCATGGAAACCCTTGTTTGCTTCCCTGAAGGCCACCGACCCCATCACTATCACATCCTTTGTGCCCTCCAACGACCCAGCGGGCGCCCAGACCTCCCTGTCCAACAGTGTCACTGACGGGACCCTGGCGAATGATCTGAGGCCGCTGGGCTTGGAGCTGGTGCCCGGCACGGTGTCCTTCCCGGAGGCAAGTGCCGCTGCGAGCGCTGGGTTGATGTGGCACTGTGGATCCCCATGCCGCCCTTGTGTTTAACCGGAGCCTTGCTGTGGCGTTGGTGTGGGCACCGCGCGAGCATTGTTTGGCCTGGGGCAACGTGGCTGGCTGCCTGCATGCATGCTCCTGTGTACGCTGTGTACCGGACTCTGGTGTAACCCTTGGGAAGAGGGGCTATACCGGGGGCATCTGCCGTGTAAGCATGGCTTACCATGTGCGTGTACCTCTTCAAAGCTTTGTGATATCTATCTAGTTCATGACGGCCTAGCAGCTCACCCCACGCTGCCTTGTAGTGACTAACCTCGGCCCTGGCCTGGTGCTGCCTGGTGCTGCTGCAGATCGTAAACGGGGCCTCCCCGAGCCCTTCTCCGCCTCCCCCAGACAGCGGCGGCAGCAGCAGCAGCACTGGCGCGATCGTGGGCGGCGTGGTGGGTGGTGTGGCTGCCCTGGCCATTGCCGCGGGCGCCATCTTCTTCGTCATGCGGAGGAGGAAGAAGAACAAGGGCCTGAAGGGCGCCACGTATGACACCAAGGCCGGCAGCAAGAAGGGCGACATGGTAGCCGGCAACGCCGCGTTTGACAATGGCGCGGCAGGCGGCGACGGCGGCATGGCGGCGCCCCCGCCGGTTAAGCCCCGCGAGCAGCCAACCAGCTTTGCTAACACCATGTATGGGCATGAGAATGGCGAGGAGAACGGCGGCGCCAACGGGGCCAACCCGCTGTATGCGGGCCAGCCCGGCTCAGCCCGCCAGACGACCTACTCTATCGATATCAACGAGACGCCTAAGGGCGGAGGTGCGTTGCGGGGCTGCTGGGTGTGGGGTCCTGGCTCCGCCTGAAGGCCCGGCGTGCTGGTGCACTGGCGGGGGCCCATTACATACTACTCTGTGACGGACACAGGCGCTGCGGCACTGCAATCCCAGTGTGTCCGCCGCCGCTGTGTCAGACGCTGCCGTGCTTTTGGGACCTGCGGGAATTTGAGGTCTGGCCCTCGGAGGGCATTAGATGGACCTGGAAGGTGTTGCAACAGGTGGATTTGGGCTGCTGCGTGGTGACGCTGCTGTCTGTGCTTGCTGCCGTGCTTGCCTGCTGCAGAGGCGTCGAACCCGCTCTTTGGTGGAGACATCCTGGGCACCGGCGGCGACGGCAAGCCGGCCAACCCCCTGTTTGAGACGGCCGAGTCGCAGCTGTCGCAGCCGGGCGGGCCGCAGGTGTATGGCGCTGCGGGCGAGGCGGCACACACCGAGGCTCTCAACCTGGAGGATGGAGAGGTGGGCCTGCTCCAGGCTGGGCGCACCATTACTTCTTTTGGCGTTGTTTGCACAAATTGGCTTATGGGGTGCTGCCGGGGCATGCAGCTGGTGTGAAGGCGCGGGAGGTGGGTAGCAGGGGCCTTTGCCAGGTGCAGCTCAGTGTTGTGTTGCTGCCTCCGTTCATGTCTTCAGTTCAGTGCTGCCTGTTCCGACGTGGGGACATGTGAGCGGCAGGGCTAAGCTTCGCACTCGCCTGAGGAAGTTGCAATGGCTTGGCTGCTGCGCAGGGCAAGCAGGCCAACCCGCTGTTCAGTAACCAGGAGAACATCCTGGACACTCAAGGCGACATGGCCAACCCTGCCAACCCGCTCTGGGAGTCGAAGCAGGACGCCCTCAGGTGTGTGTCGTGCTGCTGGCTTTAGGGCTGTGGGGGTGCGCTCCTCGTCTCTGCAGCTCAAGCCCTGCACTGTTGCCGTGTGCCTTCCAATCGGCCTTCTGCTGCCCTGCAATGTGGGGCCAGTGTGCAGGCCGACCGAGTCTGGTGGGCTGTGCAGCTGCCTGAGCTTTGTGACGCCCTGCCGACTGTGCACGCCTGCTTGTCGCTCTTTGCAGCACCGTGGGCTCGGTGCACTATGACGTCCCAGCCAACGCGGCCGGAGGTTCTTCTACGGCAGCGGCTGCCGGCGGGGAGCTGGCAAACCCCTTGTTTGGGGCAGCAGCTGGGGCAGGCCTGCTGGACAGTAGCAAGGTGGGTTAGGTGCCGCACCAAGTAGGTAGTAAGCCCTACTAGGAAGTAGCTTAGGCTTTGAACCAGCCTGGGACGAATTGAAAGCAAGGTGTGTTTGGGACAGCAGCATGGTGGGAGGGGGGCAAGTACTGTCATTGACATGTCTTGTCTGGCAATTGTTGGGCTCTGGTGCCATCCTGTACAAATGAAAGAAGACGGGTGTGCATGGGCCATGGGCAGATGTGGGTGCATCAGTGCTGCAGCTGGGTTGCCACAACCTGCCCACCTGCGGTGGGTGCACTAGGAGCGTCGCAAGCAAGTGCAAGGGTCGTTGCCTGGCTGCAGGACGGTCCCAGCAACCCCATCTTTGCGACCCAGGAGAGCACCCTCAGCCAGCCCGACTCCACCCACTATGGGGCCGCCGGGCCCGCTGCGGGCGCCGGCAGCAGCGCAGCGGCGGCTCTGGCGGCTCCAGGCGAGGCGGGCCTGGCTGCTGGGCCCTCCTCCAACCCGCTCTTTGGCGGTGCAGCGGGCAGGGGTATCATGGACACCCAGGAGAGCCAGGTGAGCGTTTTCCTCCGAGTTATAATCTTTTGTGAAAAAACCAACTTGATAGCTAAAGAAACAAACTTGAAAACACAGTGCACAAAGATGTTTCTTTCGGTAGCAGCGCGTGGGACTCTAGGCGGCGCGAGGGAGGAGTTCGGCGGTTAGCTCTTAAGCTGTCTAGGCATGCTGCGCGGCAGAAGCCCCACCTACCAGCCACTCCTCGCTGAGAAGGTGCTGCTAGGAGCAAGCAGGCCAGAAACCACCGCTTGGTCGGGTTGTGAATCAGGAACCAGGGTTCAGTTCCTGTGCAGACAGATGCAGCATGCGCCTGGCCTCATGGGTTGGTACGTACCCTGTTCCAGCGCCCGCCTGCCTGCCCTGCCCTTACTGCTGCTGCAGCCGGGGGCGGACAAGAACCCGCTGTTTGAGGCTAAGGCCGCCGAGAAGGATGATGTGCTGTCCACCACAGACAGCGTGCACCAGTACCCCGCGGGCCCCTCCAGCGGCGCCGCCTACTCCTTCCCCGCGGCAGCCGAGCAGCAGACGCCGCCCAGGGTAAGTGACCGCCCTGGTGAGGCCCCTCGCTTGCGTGGCAGCGACAGCGGCAGCAGCAGCGCTGCCGCAACCCCAGAGCAGTCGGGCGGCACCCGCCTGGGTGGCAGCGGCAGCGACAGCGTGGAAACCACCCCGGAGCAGTCGAGGGTGCGGTCCAGCCACTGGACGCTCTTTGGGCGCAGCCCGTCCATGTGGCGGCCGCGCAGCCCTCCAAGGGCGGAGGATGGGCAGCAAGGGCGGCAGGAGTCGCCTGAGCAGCAGCACCAGCAGCAGCAATGGCCCCATGGCCAGCAGCAGCTGCCGCAGCCAGAGGAGGAAGTGTGACACCCGTGAGCATTGGACCTGCGGGTACCCCTCGTGCTGCACCCACGCCTCGTTGCCGACCCCCCGACCCTCCGCCCTAACACAACTTGGTTCTGGGTGGGTGTAGGGTGGGCCCGCCTCCAACCCCCTCTGGGGCGAATCTCTGTTGGACTCACGTGACGCCATGCCTGGTGCCGGTGCCGGTGGATCGTCCAACCCCCTGTGGGAGGGCAAGTAAACGCAGGGGCTGCACCATCACATGCGTACCCACTTGGGGGAGCCTGCCCGGCACCAGGGGGATGACTGAGCGTGACGCAAGGCGAGTGATGGCCGGGTGCTCTGGGGCGCGTCGGCTCCCATGTGGCTGGCAGGACCAGACAACGGAACAGTAGCAGTGCGACTAGCTAGGGAAAGAGCTGCAGAAACCGCAGATGATGTGACTAGTGCGCCAGTGTTAGCACCGCACCGCCTTTGTTATTGCAAAGTGGTGGGATCGTTCGGAGAGACTTGAACGGCAAGATCCGCCTATTGTGCTAATTTGGACTCCCTTGTTGCAGCTGCCTCTCCTTGTCTGCATGTAAGTTAAGTGTGTGGTAGGCTTGCTGGTGTGTCTGACCAGCATACACCAGGGATAGCCCGTTCTTCCTATTTATTGAAGACTGGTGCCGTGAGCTGGACTGTGTGTGATGTGCGATTCTTTCAGCTGGGATTCGGCTGAGGTGACCGGCGAATTTTATTGCCTAGCTTGCTGCTTGACGCTTTGAAGTCCATGTAGTTGTCTCACCGTGTAGCCAGGCAGCCTTGATGTTGTTCAACCCTAGCTGCCTCTCCGCTTGCCCACCAGGCGACCAGGGTCCTAGCTGTCTCTTGGGAATTCGCACCACCGTCATCACCACCACAGTCACAGATAGTGCAGGGAAAGCTTGCCTCATGACACAACTGGTGTGTCGTGAACCGTCTGATTGGTGGCCAGTTGCAGTAACTCCTGAAGTTAGGACTGCTCTATGTCCAGTTGCAGTAACTCCTGAAGTCAGGACTGCTCTATGTCCGTCCAGCCTTCTATTTCATGAGCAGCTGAGGCCTACTAGATCAGATCTCAGGCAAGGCACACAGCTGTACGGGTGTACAGCCTCTGCAAGGCACGGAGCATGGGTGTAAGTATAGGTCAGCACTATCTCCTCATTCTTTGAACTACCTTTCAGCACTACCTGCCACCCTTACTATCATCTGCAAACAACTGCAGTTTTCCCTACCTCCTTCTTTGTTCGCATTGCCTGCCACCTTCAACGAATCTTCTGGGGACTAGTCGAATGTGTAGGTCTCTCCCAGAGACAAGCCAAGGCTTGGCTTGTCCCGGGGAGAGACCTACCGGATCAGAGCTCAGGCTCGCCTGCAGCTTTGCTATTCATTTCCTGCTGCCTGCTCTGCTCGCCTGCTGCGCTTCCTGCTGCTCCCTGCTGGCTTTCTTTCAGGTCTAACACTGTTCTCTACTGCCCCTGCTTCAGTTGAGCTGCATCTCCTCTTCCAGTGGCCTTAGCTTATCTTGGGGAGAGAATTACTGGCCCAGAAATCAGGCAAGACTCAGGCTCATTCTGCATTCAACCCTGTCCGCCCAGTATCCCAGTACCTCCTCCCTGCTCGCATTCCCTGCCACCCTCAATAAATATAAGATACAGAGCATAACTGCATAGAACCCTGCCAGCTCAGTATAATCGTACCTCCTCTACGACCGCTTTGCTTGAGGCACCCTCAATGAATCCTCTAACAAAACTGCCTCACAAGGGGCAGTGGCCAGCAGCAGCGCACATAACATTTTTGTAAATGGCAGGTTAGCCAAGTGAGGCACCTTCTGTTGGGCTTGATGCGCCACAGCGCTTTGCCATTGCATGCATGCTTGATGGGTTTGCCTCTGCTTCTTGCAAGCACTGCTCATTTACACAAACTCTGCAAGAAAATGCATACAAAGTTTTATGCGGGTTTGCTCTGATGTTATATGGTTTTGTTGCAGTGTTTCAAATTGCCACGGCTTTGCGCCCGCCCTCTTGTCCCGCCTGCTGAGCCCTTGTTCAAATCGAATCAAAGCCGCAGCAGGGACAACCCTAGTACGAAGATATACACGCCGTGTGTACCCGGCCGAGTCCCGATTGAGTGCAAACACTGTACGCTGAGTCACTTCAAGGAGGAAGTGCATAGCGGTGACCTCAGAACTTCTTGGAGGGCTGCGCCATGACCATCGTAGCCGTCATTGTCGGCTTGCTGCTGGCCATCAGCGCGACGCTTGCCTCAGACGTCCCAAGAATACATAGCGCTGAGACAAGGTAGGTCCGGGTGTGTACTATAGTGCCCCAGGCTTTGGGCGCGCAGGCTTAATGCACCATAGCACGGTTGCAAATTGAAGAGCAGCTGAACTACTTGCCCACGCACAACGCGCCTTAACGCACAGGGCACTGCCAGGGGCGGCACTATGCAGCTCTACCTGCTTCAGACCTTTCAGCCTCTGTGTGCCTTGCAGTGGCAGTCACGTGGCCGTTACACGTGGGAGTGTGAGCAGGCTGCCGGCCCGTGCGCTGTTCCAGGTGGCTGCGTACAGTCCAGCCCCGGTGCCTAGTCCCAGCCCCAACCCTCCCAGCTATAGCCCTTCCCCAGGACGATCCTCGCCTCCCCAGCCCCCAAATTACTCCCCCAGCCCAATATTGCCCAGCCCTTCGCCACCGCTGCCCCCTAGCCCACCACCGTACGCTCCGTCCCCCCCAAACTACTCCCCAGGGCCCCAGCCCTACTCCCCAACAGCGCAGCTTCCACCCCTAGGTCGCAGGTAACGCTGCCCAGCCTGCTGGGTATGGTCGCATGTATTTATATATGGTCATGGGTTCTTTGCCGGCATCCCCATGCATATGTGAATGCCCTTGAATAGTGCATGGGGGCCTCATGTACGTTGTTCACAGCGTGAGAGTCCCTTTAGTAAGCACCTTGCTGTGTGCAGGCTTTTTGGGAAGGCGACTCTGCCTTCTTGGACTGCTGCTGCCCAGCCGAGGTAAGCCCATAATCCCACTCGGAGGTGCATTGAACTTGTGCAGACGCAACTTGTGACCCACGCCTTGTCCCACGGCGTAAGTATCTAGGCATCCTCTCTTTGCTTCGATACCAAGGGTTGTCAAGGACCTTCATGATGGCTTGCTCTCTAGTACAGCTGCGGTTGGCTAAGCCTCCGCATGGATATGGCCTGGCAGCAGTTGCAGAACTGCTATGTCCTCTTACACACTGCAGGTTCACACGGTACCTCCTACAGATGCCAACCTACAGCCCCCTCCCGTCATACAGCCCCCAGCCTCCTCCCAGCCCCTCCCTGCCCTCCCCCTCGCCCCCACCCTACGTCCCCACCCCAGTCCTGCCCAGCCCGCCCACTTACAGCCCGTCACCTGTGCTCCCGCCGCTGCCCCCTTCCCCAGTTCCAAGCTATTCTCCCAGCCCGGTGGTGCCGCCGACGCCAGCATATAGCCCAGCGCCGTTGTACTCCCCGCCAGCTCGCCTGCCAAGCCTGGGTCGAAGGTCAGTGAGGCGCACACTCATGGCCTGAATTGATGCTCTGTACCTGCCAATGGAGCAGGTGCTGCATGCATAGGATGTGCAAGGCGTGGTGGCTCGCATAGCTGTGTGATTGAGCTGTCTAGAGCCGACTGTGTGGCCAGGATACGTGCTCACTGTGTTTCCAGGATACTGAGCGCTACCCTGTTCTACCCGTCTGGGGAGCCTGGCATTCTAGGCTCCCCCCTTGGTTCAAGGCAACAGCGGATGCTAGCTTCCCCAATCGCTTCCTTGCTGGCCCCCCCAGCCTACAGCCCACGCCCTCCCACCTACTCGCCTTCACCTGTCCCTAGCCCGCAGCCGCCCACATACTCCCCTTCCCCGGTGTTGCCACCGACTTACTCCCCTTCTCCGGTGCTGCCGCCAACTTACTCTCCTTCCCCGGTGGTGCCTCCCAGCCCTCCACCATACAGTCCACCCTTGGTCTTCCCAGCAGACGCTTGGCAGTAGCCCATCCCTAGTCAGTAAAGCTTCTTCATTGTGTTCCCAGCTGTACTGTCAGGTGTTGCGTAGCTGAAGCGGCGGTGGCAGTCGCAGGTGTGCTAGTCTGCGTATTGTTACCATTTTTTGGAGGTCATCTTCATCAAGGGGCAGAGCGGCGTAGCAGGTGGCTCGCTTGGTTTGGCAGGCAGGGTTTAGGCATGCAGGCTGAGCAGGAGGTTGCTACACATGCGGTGCACCTAGTGAAGCCCTGTTGCCTGGAGCTCTAGTTTGAGCTTGGGTGTGGGGCACCCCTTTTGTTTTCTTGAAGAGAGAACACAATAGACTTGCAGAGACAACACAGTGGAGGCTCGAAGTGGTTATGTTGCCACCTAGGGCCGTGCTGTTGGTCTCTATTTAGGGTGGCAGGTAATGTGATCAAACAGGAGATACGGGTATACTGGGCTGACAGGGTTCTTCGCAGTTATGCTTTGTGTCTTGCCTGAGATCTGAGCCAGTTGGTATTTGTTGTGGGGAAATATGCATGGCATTGTGTTGGTGTTCTTTCGACTCCTTCTTAAAACCGCACTTGTCTGCAGTACCAGCGTTTCAATACCCCTTCGTTTCACATACTCAATTCAGGGACCTGTTGGTATCACGTGATGCATCGATGCATCACAAACACATATCTGTTTTAGTAGACGGGGAGGGGGGCGGGGGAGCCAACTTTGGGCCCCCTTTGGGCCATCTGCTGGGTGTGTTGGTGGTAATTTGCGCAAGAGTCAAGGCAAGGCTGGACAGGGGGCCTCCCTAGATACAAGTAGATCCCCAACTCCTTAATGCAACAAGGATCCAAACGTGGCACTGGCGTGCTGCCGTGACCTACAGTAGGAGTGTATAATTCCCATTTTTCAAGCATAAGTGTGTTTCTTGTGCCATGCCCACAAGCTTTTCCAGGCGGCCCTCCTGGGTTTGAGTAGCCCTATGGGTACCCTTTATGGAGGGGTATTGCACTTGGTCAGGGGCTACTCCGTTTGGAGTAACAAGGGGCCCTTGCAACAAGGGGTCAGAAAAGTGCCCTGCTGGGAAAATAAATGTATTTCCCACTTTCACCTGGCCAGCCTGCTCCAGCCACACTGGGAGCCTGGCCTGGAAGGCAGACTCCCTCCTATGCCTAAAAAGATTATTAGAAGCCTCAGTAGCCTAATGAACGGTGTGCAGGTGCTCCACTGGGCTCGTTTCGTTGTCATGCCTGACCATGGCATGGCATGCCAAGAACAGGCCTATGACCCCGCACCCAGGGCCCAAAACGTTTTTGAAAAATATATATAAACTAAAACTTTTATTTTGCGTGCTTATAGGGCATTAGCCACTCGTCGCACACTCGATGACCACTTTGCGCCCTCTTCCCGCGCCAAGTTTAGCGGGCGCTGAGCCTTCAGATGCGCGTCTGAGCCCACGGCTGAGAGTAAATAAATTGCTTAACATGCAAAGGTTGAGAGAGGGACAGGCGGCACCCGCAAGGAAAGCGAGCCTCGCTTGTGGCACCCTCCCGGAAAGGGTCACCTCAGTTTGGAAGAGATCGGCTTTGGTACCATCGTCACATAAGGGCTCTGGAAAATTCACCCAAGGGAATTTGAGGTTTCTGTGAAGGCTTAGTAATTGGCCTAATGCTAAGCATGCTGTGTCACAATCGTCAGTAGGGCATGGTGCCCCTGCCGTTGTTGTTTGCTCATTGGTTGAGCATAGTGCTTTGGTAGCACAGGCTGTGGTAGCCTCACTGGTTTGCACAGGCTGTGGTAGCCGCACTCGTTTTTCCCACCCACCCGCCCTTGCTATAGTTGTTTAGTCTGGCCTTGGTGCCGGCTTGGTGCCCCTGGGGTTTTGTCCTTTGGGGGGATTGAGGGCCAGTGCCTTGCTTTGGTAGCAGGCACTGTCGTTTGTTGAGTACTTCTGGTGTGGTCTTTGGTGCGCTCCTTGCCCCTGTGAAGAAAAGCGACAGCACCCACAAAATTTTTGTGTTTCTGGGTGTGTACTGTTTCTATTTGTGGATGAGGCCGTTACGGGATTCCGGACGAGCTGTGCTCCCAACTGCATGTCTCTCTCAGGATCCCAGATGACTAAGGGGATGCTCAGATGCAGAATGCAAGATCTATCGAAACGCAGGCTTGTGAGCTCTGCGGACTGTCACTTACTTGGCGGTGTGGGACGCGTTTGGCCCTTTGAGAGGTTAGTGAGCCGGAGATGCCTTTGATCACCTGGGCCTGCTGTGGCCTTCAGCTACTGCGCACTTCCGGCGACTTATGTGCCTTTTTACAGGATGACACTTACTTGAGGCAGTGGGTTATAACCACTTGGCTGCTATAC
Organism: Parachlorella kessleri; assembly: GCA_001598975.1. Taxonomy (NCBI): domain Eukaryota; kingdom Viridiplantae; phylum Chlorophyta; class Trebouxiophyceae; order Chlorellales; family Chlorellaceae; genus Parachlorella; species Parachlorella kessleri. The sequence continues at coordinate 2,524 of BBXU01000744.1, read as the reverse complement.
CTGGCTTTTAAGGGCGTTTCACTGCGCCGCCAGAGAACGGATGATCCGGGAGTAGTCAATAATTGAGTAAGCAGAGAACAGTCGATACGCAATTGACGATCAATAGTTGCGAGTGAACAATCAGTGAACAGTGAACAGTGAACAGTGAACAGTGAACATTGAACAGTCCGGAAAATGAGAAATCAGCGCTATTTATAGGCACGGGCGGGCCGCGGGGTGCAGCCCTCTGCACCCGCAGAGCTCAGCGGGTGCAGAGCTCAGCGGGTGCACACCTTTGCGGGTGCAGTGCCCTGCAGGTCGCGCCCCCAAACGCGTAACACTATCCTATTTCCAACAACTAGGCTTTGACACTATGACGATTGAGTCTCTGTTGTTGCCTCTAATCCTGAGCATGTCTGATCAGATGTTCGGTCAACCTTTGCAAATCGGTCATAGTACAAGCCTTCCACTTATTCAAAGAGAAAAGAAACGTTTCTAAGCACGCAACACCAGCTGTCGTCACAGCTGTGATCCCGGCCCCACAAAAAGCGGCCTCCCGGACGCTAAAGCAAAAATGGCCAGTGCCAAAGCAAAAGCAAAGCAGTGTGCTACATTGGCACAGTGCAACTAACTAACATCTCATCAAATCAAGCACAAGAACATCTGCCTCATGGACAGTTCAAACCTTCGACGAACAGGCAGTCATTCAGAGCGATGCACTTCCCCATAGTAACCCCAAATCACACAGAGCAGGGTCCATCAAAGCAATGGTGCTCTTGTTCATAAAAATGGCAAGCAGGGGGACAGGTGCATACAGTAATGCAGGCAAACAATCTGCAGTCAATGTAACTCAATCCACCACCATCAAACACAAAGCAAATCTGATGTTCGTTCTCCCCACTTGTCCGTTGGGGTAAAGCAACGCAATCTCTTACACCCAAGCTTTCAGTGCATTTCTGCATCATCAATCCTCAATCATTTCAATACAGTACAAAGCAGAAAGTGTTCTTTTGTTGCCCCCCCCATCCAGCCAACTCGAAACTCAGCATGTCCCAAGCACACCTAACACGACACTGCCGGCATAAGCTGACAGCCAACCTCTTTCTATCTGCGCACACCTTTCACTCCACTTTCAAGTGCTGCCTTCAGCCGAGCGCCTCCCCAGCCTTGCCAGGCACTCTGCAGCAGGGTTGATGTTGAGACTGGATGTCACTTGGCGGTTGGGTAGCCGCAGGGTTTCCCACTATGGTATATCAAGCAGACACTAGCAAACTTTTCATGCCAATCAGGCAGCTCATGTAGGCACAAGCTGCTGCAACGATTTCATGTGTTCAGTTCCAATCAAAACTTTACCAAGGCAGTCCCAGTGCCCTAGTTAATCAGGCCAATCAGCAAGGCAGAGTGCTCAATATCAACTCTGCTCAATGGCATACAGTCAAGTCAGTTCACTCAAGCAGCCGACGCCATCGCCTGCGTGGGCTGAAATTGTCTTTGTTGTGTAGGCGGCGAGGCCGCTTCGTGCATCCATTGGGATGTTGTCAAGGTCCAAGCATCTGATGACGCCGGCAATCGTGGGCGAGGCGCCACCCTGCAGCAGATGCCTTGTTTTAAAGCCCACCACAATAAGGCTCAGGTTGCCGAGAGTGTACAAGCCGCAGGATATGTGCCGTAGCCTCCAAGCAAAAAGCCGACAGCCTAGCTCAATGTTCAGGTCAATGTTGTCTGTGAAGTGGCTGCCGAGGTACTTCAACTTCTCAATCCAGCAAGGCACGCTGCCGCCCACCCAGATGTCTGGCCGTCACCTGGACTGGTTGCTGGGGCCTGCTTGTTGGCTGGCCTGTGCGGCAAGAAGAGGGTCTTCTGCAGTTGCTACTGCTGAATCTTGCCCGACCTGCTGAAGCGGCGGTGGTTCTTCTGCGGCTTCCTGGGCGCCGATTGCTGCTGCACTAGCTGTTATGTGTCCCCCACTTGCTGAGCAGGAGGGGCACTGCCAGCCGTCGGGTGGGGGGAGTGGTGCGAGAGGTGGGTTGAGGCAGCCACAGTGCCAGCCCGCCTCACAGGTGTCACAGGTTAGCATGCTGCGCTCTGGTTGGAGGGCCCCGCAGCCCTCGCAGGCTGTAGCATCGCCCACCAGCGTGAGCTCCGTCTTGTTCTGGCTGATAGTAAGTCCCCATGGCTTGCAGGCGGCCGCCAGTGCTGTGAGAAACTGCTGCAGCCGCTCTGCTGTGCTGGCTAGCACCACTTCGTCGCCGACCAGCATTGTGGCTGGCTATGGGAGGGACCTCGCAGTGGGCTGCCTTCCAGGGCTGCCTTGGCTGCTGCTGGACCGGTGAGGGCGCCAGTGCCTGGAACCCGTCCTGCATGGTCACCCCACTGTCCGTGCTCCCAGCGCCTCCCTGACCACCCAGTCCAAGAACAAGTCCAACAGGAAGGTCCCAAGGGGCAGCCCTGCTGCACACCAAACTCCAGCGCTATTGTGACTACCTCCATCTGTTTTTTTTTTTTTTCCTCTGATGGGTAGCCTTTGGTACACAAATGCCGCCTT
>BBXU01000742.1:0-31705 GCA_001598975.1 Parachlorella kessleri | reverse complement strand
GATGAGGTCTTCTTTGCCGGGCCGGAGAAGCCTGCGGCAGTAATTATATGTAGGGTTGAAGGTCTCGTAGTAGGGACCTTCCCAAGAATATAGAAGTATATAACAAGCCTGGACAGTACGGCCTGTGTAGAGAACTTGCCTGCCGTCAGCAAGTGAGAGGTATGCTAGTACAACTATTCCAATCCAGCACTCTTACTCACCTGACGAGGGACTTGTTGCTCACCTGTAAAGCAGGGAGCAGAAGAAGTAAGCAGGGCTCTTCCTGGAAGAAGATATAGCCTGCAGGTGTAGGGCAGAAAAGGGACAGCCTTCAGGGAAGGGACTGTCAATAATACAAGCTTATATGATCGTAAGTCGATCACAAAGGCAGTGAGAGTTGACGAAATAGCAGCTCCCGTGGCCCCACTTCGGGCGCCAAGAAAAGCGACAGCACCCACAAAATTTTTGTGTTTCTGGGTGTGTACTGTTTCTATTTGTGGATGAGGCCGTTACGGGATTCCGGACGAGCTGTGCTCCCAACTGCATGTCTCTCTCAGGATCCCAGATGACTAAGGGGATGCTCAGATGCAGAATGCAAGATCTATCGAAACGCAGGCTTGTGAGCTCTGCGGACTGTCACTTACTTGGCGGTGTGGGACGCGTTTGGCCCTTTGAGAGGTTAGTGAGCCGGAGATGCCTTTGATCACCTGGGCCTGCTGTGGCCTTCAGCTACTGCGCACTTCCGGCGACTTATGTGCCTTTTTACAGGATGACACTTACTTGAGGCAGTGGGTTATAACCACTTGGCTGCTATACCTGGCTTTTAAGGGCGTTTCACTGCGCCGCCAGAGAACGGATGATCCGGGAGTAGTCAATAATTGAGTAAGCAGAGAACAGTCGATACGCAATTGACGATCAATAGTTGCGAGTGAACAATCAGTGAACAGTGAACAGTGAACAGTGAACAGTGAACAGTGAACATTGAACAGTCCGGAAAATGAGAAATCAGCGCTATTTATAGGCACGGGCGGGCCGCGGGGTGCAGCCCTCTGCACCCGCAGAGCTCAGCGGGTGCAGAGCTCAGCGGGTGCACACCTTTGCGGGTGCAGTGCCCTGCAGGTCGCGCCCCCAAACGCGTAACACTATCCTATTTCCAACAACTAGGCTTTGACACTATGACGATTGAGTCTCTGTTGTTGCCTCTAATCCTGAGCATGTCTGATCCGATGTTCGATCAACCTTTGCAAATCGGTCATAGTACAAGCCTTCCACTTATTCAAAGAGAAAAGAAACGTTTCTAAGCACGCAACACCAGCTGTCGTCACACCCCCTTTGGCGGGAGTGCGCCCCTGTTCTCCCCACTCACTGTTTAGTTAATTCTGTAACTCTGTAGTCCTGTCAACTACAAGGCTGTGGAACAGAAACTAAGATGGGCAGGATGGTGATGCTTGGCATGTGGCCATGGCCCCAAGCAGTACCCCCATAGGTGAACTCAAGTCCCTAACCTCAGCCCAAGAAAGCCTCCTGGGTGGCCCACAGCCTTCATAGTGGGAATTACCCCAAAGTGGGAATTATACACTCCTACTGTAATCTAAGATGGAACTGCATGTGACAGGAAGGGGTCAGACAGCAGTGTGGCGGGTGCCAGCTGCGTCAAAAAGCAGGGAAAATTAGGGAGGGAAGACAAGCTGCAAGCACACTGGCACAACCGTGTACGTTTAGAAAGGTAGCGGGAGGGGTGTACCTGGGGTGACCTAATCTATGACACATCAAATCCCCCAGGGCGCTGGCAGCCTTCTCTGAGTGAACCACCGAAAACCATATGCGACACCCCAAAGAATATACTACACATCATCAATACCCAACTAAATTTCTTGTGTTGCCATATTCCATGGTACGCCTTGCCCTGTCGATGGCTTAAATGGGCATCCCTTCCTGCGCAGCTCAACAGTTTGGGCTTGAAAAACCTCGCAGAGACGCGTACTACCGAGCAAGGCCGGCACAATTGAGCAGGCTCAACGCATTTGATCAACCTGTGGTGAGCACTATGTTGACGTGTGTGGTGGTAGGCCGAAGGGAAGGGGTGACCCTCACCTGGTGCAAGAACAGCAAGGATATTTGTGCCGACGAAGGGTCAAGGAGGTTGACCTGCTGTGGGCTCTTCACCTTGGCTGATGGCCCACTGTGCTGCTCGTCTGTCATGTCGGGGCAGTGTAGAAAAGCGTTCCGACAGTGCAAAACATCATTGCATCATCTTTCTGTACTTGCAGTGCACACAGTGTATAGGCAATTTCGGCAAAACTGTGTGGGACGGTTGCTGGTAATACGGGAGCTCATAGCAGGAGCACTGGGGGTTGCCCCTCATTCATTGCTATCTCGGCAGACACGAAGGCCTCAGAGACTCGCACCATAACCATCATTGTCGTCAGCCAGCCTGATGCTTTGCACACGGCAAGCCTCCGCGGCAGCGGCACCTCGGCTGTGGTGCCTCTTCCTCACCAATGCCCCGTCCCTGGGGGGCTCCTGCAGCTCTTTGCTCACCAGCGGCAAACAGTGCAGCTGGCCACGCCAGCCACTGTCAACAGATGCAGGGGCTGCTCCTGGCGGCGCAGCCAAGGTCTCAGCAGCAGCAGCAGCAGCAGCAGCAGCACCGTCCAGCAGAGGAACAGCAAAGCCAGCGGGCAGCACAGAGTCCTGGCCTGTTGTCATTTCGGGTGGGGGTCCCACCGGCCTCACAGCTGCCATGCTGCTGTCCAAGTATGGGGTCCCATCGCTGGTGCTGGAGCGGGCGGCGCAGCTGACAGACCACCCGCAGGCTCACTTCATTAATATGCGGGCCATGGAGGTTTTCCGGGGGCTGGATGGTGCGCAGGGGAGGCAGCCGGCCTGTCGCAGGCCCGTCTGCTTTGTTGGGCAGGCTTGAATCGGATGGAGGCTGCATTGTAAAGGCCTTGCCGCTGCGCAAGGGTTGCAGGGCTGCATGCTTCTCTCTTCAACTGTTCTTGAGGGCTGCTAGGCCAAGGCAGTCGCACTTTGTGCTCCAATGCATGAAACTCGGCAAGGGGTGCGCCTCGCCCCCCCTGCAATGCCCACAGCCGTCATGTTATCTTCATGGGGCGCTTGCAGGTCTCTCCAACGCTGTATCTGCGCTGGTGCCCCCGCTGCATCAATGGCGGCGGTTTGTGTACTGCAGCACAATGACGGGGGAACTGCTGGGCACAGTGGATCATTTCAAGGTGGGACAGGGAGGTTGCTGGGCACTGTTGTTACTCTGTGGTGGGTCAGTGAGCTGATGTCGTGCGCTTCTCTTCTATGCACACGATGCAGCCTACCAGGGAATGGCTCCCGGCTGTCAGGAGCATCTGTCCGCTCACATTGGCGGGTTGGCTTGCTAGCAACACATGCACGTGTCAGCATTTCGTCTGTCAGCTGTAGGCATATGGGTGTATGGGGTGGTTGCCCACCAGCTGAACTTGCCATGTGTGCGCTGTTGCTGTGTCACAAGGCCCTGTCATCTGCTTGTGAGGTATTTGGCCATGAAGGACAGCGCTACTCCTAGGGCAACAATGGTACATCCTGCCCACTATCACGGTGTCCCACTGATCCTTATGAACACTGCCACCTGGCAAGACCTTGTAGCCCACCGCTTGCCCTATGCCAGCTCAGGCTGGAATTCCCCATCATGCCCATTCGAGACGTCACCACCCAGGTCAGTGATGTGTGGCTAGCACGGAATCCTGCTGCAGGGACAGACAACACCCTACATGCCTGACATCAGCCCTGAGCCAGTGTCTCACCTAGCCCAGCACAGGCTGCTGCCCTTGATGGCCCAGCGGGCAGCGGCAGCCCCCGGGGTCACGCTGCGCATGGGCCACAGGGTGACCCAGCTTGAGCAGAGCGGCGAGGGCGTGAAAGTCAGTGTGGAGGGGCCACAGGTGAGCACCGCAAATCTGATGCTTGTTCTCGATATGATGTGGCGCAAGCCTGGGAGCAGCGGATCTTGCATGTTTCCTGCATGGAGGTATTTCAGTCCATTCCATTTCACTCAAACTATTCCATTACATTTCAGTGCTTGACCTGGTACTTGAAAGCCACGTCAGCTCCCTGATACAGTTGGCCAGTCCCTTGCATGCGACCCTTTGCCTGTCCTTGCGGGTTACTATGACTAGCCGAGGTGTCCGGTGCACCTGCTTGCGGTGCAATGACCAGCACCTCAATTGCTTGTGGGCACTTGTTGCGTCACTCCGCCTCTCCTGCTTACAGGGTGAGACCTACAGCGTCCGCAGCCCCTACTACATAGCTGCAGACGGGGCCCGGGGTAGCACTCGAACCCAGCTGGGTATAGGCATGGAAGGCCCTGGCGGCATCCAGCATCTCATAAATGTGCACTTCACCTCTCCAGAAGTGAGCCAGCGATATTGATTGCCCCTGGTATCAAGCGTGGCGCTGTCCCGTTATATTTCTGTGTTGGGCATAAGTGCCCTGTGGGGTGGCAGCATGCAACTGCAGTAGTACACTGTGCAGTGCTGACAGGGTCCAGCATGTTTAGTCTCTTCTGGTTGTCTGTATGGGACTTGCGCTTGCCTTTGTCAGGGCATACTAGTGTCCCCCTGCACCGAAGAACCGCGGCTATGTATTCAAGAACCTCCTGCTCCCCCTTGTGTTGTAGCTGGGGCGACTGGTGCAGGGTCGGGAAGGCATGCTGTACTTTGTGTTTGGGAATAGCACCATCGCGGTGGTTGTAGCACACAACATAGACGCTGGTGAATTCGTAGCGCAGGTGAGCGGGGTGTGATTTGGGCCTCTGCACTTGCTAGTGCTGGTGGACCGCGTAGTGCGGCTTGGGTGACGCAGGGGCTGGGGTACGTGTTAGCACTTGTGTCCAGCCACATCCGGACCTTGCAAAGGCACAAGAATTGCAAGCAAATTCAACAAGGCTGCCATGCCCTCCTCTAAATTTCAGTGGAAGACGCTATAAACATATGCGGGTGGGATTGGCTGATGCTTATGAGGTCTTAAGCCCTGGGAGGTCCTGCCTAACTAAGCCCGCCCACAGCCAGTGCCTGTGAGCTGCCCTGCAGTACTCCGGTGGTCCACCTTGGTATGCCATCACGCAATGTTGCAGTATCATCTGGTCTCCAACTGACCTGCAGGTGCCATACTTTCCTCCCCTCCAGCGGCCAGAGGACTTCACAGCTGCCAAGTGTGCGGAGCTGATGCGCACCATGGCAGGAAAGCCAGACTTGAAGCTGGAGGTGATGGTGCTGTTATTCTTCTGTTCCAACTGGGTCTCATTTGCCAGTGTATCCCTCTTTGTATCGAGTCTGGACGAACAGGTGAGTAGCCTTCAGTCGCATAGGGTGGCAGGCAACCAGCCAGCGTTGAGTGAGGTCACATGTGTTTGGATGCTCAGACGAAACATCTCGTGCACATTGCATGCATATAGACAGTCGGTGTGTGGAGCAGGTCGCTGCTTCTCCCACTCCCCGTATGAATGTCACGGCTATGGACAAACGAACAACCCCGACATGCACGACACATGCATCCAACTTGCGGGCAGCAGTGTATTTTTGCACCGTAGGTAATGCACTGCTGCACGCGACAGTATGCAGTCCTGGAGAATGACTGAATCTACATTGTCAGTAGCTGGCAGTCAGTAGCTGACGGAGAGGTTGTGTAGGATTAGCGTATCGTTGCCGCCGCAGGTGAGGACCATCCGGCCTTGGACAATGAGTGGCAGGGTGGCTAGCAGCTATCAGAAGGGCCGGGTTTTCCTGGTAGGGGATGCCGCACATCACTTCCCTCCCTCTGGTGGGTAAGACTCCACCCCTAAAAAGCACACGACACTATTGCATCCAGCCCGACAGACAGTGCACACGACTGGTAACCCTGCAATCAGGTTGGCATCAGATGGCACGTCTTGGAGGGTTGGGCTATTGCAGCCCCACAGCGGGCTTTGTGTGTGGCTGGGGTGTGGAACTGCAGCGATGCGTCCAAAGTCGAGCTGGCTCAAAACGACACTTCGCAGTATTGTATGTGGTATTGACTACCTACTGATGCCCACCTCTCCCCCAAATCGTAGAATAGATATCTTTTGCATGACCACTTGCACGTGCATACCGCTGCAACCCCACTTTTGAGCGGGCACCTATGGTGCGCTGCTAGCCCCTCTTCAAACATGTGGGACCCTGTGGTGTGTACCCACGCAGGAGCATTTGGGATGAACACGGGCGTGTGCGACGCCCACAACCTTGCATGGAAGCTGGCGGCCGTCCTACAGGGCGCCGCTTCCCCCCGCCTCCTCGACTCCTACACCCCCGAGCGCAAGCCCGTGGGCCTGGCCAACATGCAGCTCAGCGCTGACAACTTCTATGAGGAGCTCAAGGTCCCCTCGGTGGGTTGCCACACTGGTGGAGTCCTCGGTGCTCTGCAAGAGGAGGCGCTGTGCTCTCTCTGGACATCGGTGGTGGACCATGCTGTGCTTTCCCTGTTGCGCTGAGGGGCGCGCAAGCCGGGGTGCATGCGCGGTTGCCCTTGTTGAATCAGTCATTCAAACGTGCCTTACACTAGACTTGCGTGAAGGGTGGTCGTCGTGACAACAATGAAATTGTAGGCAGCAACAAGGGCAGGTTGTTTCGGTTTTGTAAGTGACCTGCTGCTATTGGTGTACCTGGAAAGCCATCTTGGGCTCTCCCTGGGCTAGACTGTCCCTGTACCTTCCCAGATCTTTGCGGGCATGGCACTGTGACCAAAGGCACCTCAGTGGGGCGGTGGAGCGGTGAAGCAAGCCAACGCGGGCCAAGTGGCTTCTCATAATCACCTGTGGTGCAGGCTATGGGGTTGGACTTCTATGCGGCAAATGCTGTTAGCGGTGCACTCTCAAGCCCCGCTCTCTCATTCCTCCCGCGAGGTGCGTGGCTCTCTCTTGGTGGTGGCAGAGGTGACAGAGGCTTGCATTCAGACCTCCAAGCAGGCGTCTGCGCATTCAGCAGATGATGCGTCCAGAGCGGGCTAGTAGGACTGCTTGGCGTAGACCGCACCCCCTCATGTTGCCTGCAAGCTCTCATGCGCATGTTGTAGGCAAGGGATATGTCCAGATCTGTGGGCAGGACAGCTTTCTGGGTGTCCCCGCTCGGCCTGTCTGTGGCTCTCCAAAGGGTCTCACACCCTGCCTTGCCCAAAGCTGTGATGGCAAGCAGTGCACCCATCACCCGCCTTGAGCCCACCAACCTCCATGACACATGTAGACTGAGAGTCGCTGTATCCAGCTCCACACTCGCCGCCCTGGGTGTGGTAGCCCCGGACCTGGTCCACAGTTGTTTCTCCAGTGTTTTTTTGTAGCAGACAGGTATGCAACACAGCGCACAGGCAGCTGTTTGTTGCCCTGGCGCAGAGCTGCGTGCCGCCGCCCTCAACTCCGCCTTCTCCCTGGGCATGGCGGCCAGCGGCCCGCTGCGTCGCCTGCGCCAACGGCGCCTGGATGAGATCTTCTCCAGTGGGGAGACGCTACGCCTGCAGTTCCCCAAGGAGGACCTGGGGTTTGTGTACCACCAGCAGGGAGCGGCAGTGTGCAAGTGAGTTTGGACAGTCTTGTCTACCATCTTAGTGCAGCACAATGAAGGAGGCTGCTGCCAGCGGTGGGACCTTCCCATGGGGAACCTGCGGCCTTCCTGTCTCGAACCACCGCATGCAGGATCTGGTAGGTGTGACCTTTCGCTAACCCTGTAGGTCGGAACAGGATGCGGCAGCCCTGCGGCAGTACCTCCGGCCGAGGACAAGGGAGGCACCCTACGAGCCCTGCACACTGCCGGGGGCCCGCCTGCCACACTGCACCATTAAAGTGCAGCAGCCGGGTAGCCTTGACCTTGCAGCGGTCGGCCATGTAAGGTGCATCTCCACGCTAGACCTAGTCACTGCGGGCCACTCTGGGCTGACGCTGTTCCTGTCTGAGAGCCCTATGCTGCCTACCTGGCTGGCAGCTGCAGCACGCAGCAGCAGCGAGAGCGGGGTGCCTATCCGGCCTGTGGTGGTGGTAAGCGGCCCTGGGGCAGCGGCACGCGCAGACGACATGGGCAGGCAGTGTGGCAGAAGCGTAGCGGTGGCCATTAGTGTGGACAGCGCATGGGAGCGAGTGCGGGGGATGCCGCCTGATGCGGCGCTGCTGGTGCGGCCAGATGGTCATGTAGGGTGGAGGAGCAGCCGCCAGCAGGGGGCGGCGGTTGAGGAAGGTGCCTTGGTGTCGCAGCTGTGCTATGCAGCAAGGACTGTTATGGGGAGGTGACATGCGCTTGGTACCTAACACTGAACTAAGCGTTCAGGTTAGGAAGCAGCGAGAAACATGGGCCTGTAGTTCTTGGTTGGTTGCCCATGCAACTTGCAGTTAGTTGATGCGAGTCGAGATGCCGCCAACAGTACTTCCTATTAGGTTTCATGCACAACGGATGTCCGAGACCCTACGCCACTGCCACTTCTTGCAAGTGAAGCCGGTGTGATGTAAACACCTTGTGTCTGTATATCAGCACTGGTAGAAACGAAGGATCTCCCTGTCACCAAAGAAGGATTTCCCTGTCATCAAAGGAGGAAAGTTCAAGGCTTTCTGGGACAGGTGCAAACTCCCCTCCAGAGACGTGACCTGGAGTCAGCGCCACTTGCACTAGTCGCCATAATTGGCACTGATTGTTCTTGTAATCGTTGAAATGACCTGATTAATAGTTTTGGTGATGCTTCTATGGTCCCTGCATTTACGGCACGGAACACACGGTCGTCCAAGGGATCTTGCAGGACAGCTGTACTTTCATGCGCGCGCCTCAACTGGAAGTGTTGTGAACATCGTTAATACAATGTACAATATCTACTGATACGAGTTGCATTTCTATCTGACAGGTGGTGCTAGGCTGTCAGATCATCCCCAAACTGGCATCCCAAAGTTGTTGCGGTAAGCGTTGCACAGCGGGCTGATCCGAGGTAAGGAACTGTTCATGACCTGTCAGTCATGCTTTTTAAGTGAGTATAGATCCCGAGACAATACGACTTGCCACCCATCACAAGGACTAACAAAATAGCACTGCCCAACACTGCTGTAGGCAAGGCAACCTTTCCTTTCCTCGCCATTGCACTCGCCCCCAACAGCCTGCTGCAGACACCAGGCCGCTTACTTGACCTGGGTCACAGACTCTTGAGCCCTCCAATTTGGCATCCTCAGCCCTGGCGTAAGCTTAGCATCCCAGCAGGATGAGGCTGCGCAGCCTGGTTAAAGGCGGGGTGCTGGTGCTGGGCGTGGCCGGCGCTGGCCTGGCCTTTGCTAACAGCACCGAGCCGCTGTCCATGCAGCCAGCCCTCAGCTACCAGGCCAGAGCCGCCAGGGTGGCTTGGCTAGACCAGGTGCCCGCTAGGCGGGAACAGCTGCGGCGGCTGGCTGAGGGCACGCCCAACAGCCCATATGATGTGCTCATTGTAGGAGGTGGCGCCACGGGCACAGGCTGTGCGGTAGATGCTGCGACCAGGTGCGAGCTTGTTGCCCCGTCAGCCCGCCCTCAGTGGCGTGGGATGCTAATCTGCAGTTCTTTAGCCTGTGGGGGATGCACTGCCCTGTAGTGTACGCAGCACCTGGGCGGGACGCACGCTTGCTGCACTGTCTTCCTCCGGGCGTGCTGCAGCAGGGTAGGCAGCAGTCGATTCTAAGGTAGGCTTGCTGCAGCCTCACTGTAAACATGTAAAAACGTGTATCGTGAACAAATGTGTGGGAAGTTGGCGGGCGGCGTCAGGCATTGAGAGGCCCGGTGCAGGCGCCGTGCTGCAGGGGGCTGAAAGTGGCGCTTGTGGAGAGAGAGGATTTTGCAGCAGGGACCAGCTCCCGCTCTACCAAGCTGGTGCATGGTGAGCCGCTTGTATAGCTTGCACCTCTGCTGCTTGTTGGGGGTTGAGCAGCTGCAGTGATCGAGTGAGCCGTGCTGAGGGTGCGCCCTGGCAAGACCAGCACCTCGAGTCTGCTGGCAGGAGGACTTCCTTTCACCAACCTGATTCCTGTAGTGGGACATACGTCACCTTGGCTTTGTGCAATCTCTTGGTGAAGCCTGTTTCAACTTTGTGCAGTTGTGGCTCTCAGCTTGGCCAGACGTCCCTGCAGGTGGAGTCCGCTACCTGGAGAAGGCATTTAAGAACCTGGACTATGGCCAGCTGAAGCTAGTGTTTGAGGCGCTGCATGAGCGCAGCCGGCTGCTGGCCAATGTGCCATACCTGAGCAGTGCACTGCCCATCATGACGGTCAGTCTGTCTGAACACTTAACCATGCTGCAGAGCCACTGCTCCGCAGCTTGGCGTTGGTGGTGCGCAGTTGCGGGCGGTGGGAGATATTGGCCGTGGTTGGTTAAAGCCCTGGTCACTCTGGCATGCAACCGTGAACATGCAGCTGGAAGGCACACCTTGGGCCCATGGATGGCTGCGTGCCAGCCATATGGCATGTTCTGTACTGTCCATAATAGACTCCGCACCAAAGAGCAATCTTAACGACCATGGTCGCCCTGCCAGCTGGCTGTTGCCCTGCTACCACTGGTGGGAGGTCCTCGGTGTTATGGCCTGGGGCCTTGGAGCCACCATGTGTCTCCTCACGTAAGTGCTGATGGTTGCTGTCTTGGTTCCTGACTGCAGCCGTGCTACCAGTGGTGGGAGGTTCCCTACTACTGGCTGGGCCTCAAGATGTACGACCTGGTTGCCTGGGGCCACACGCTGGGTCCCTGGAGTCACTATGTGTCACGGAGACAATCACTGGCGACCTTCCCCACACTTTGCGCGGAGCGGCATCAGGACGGGTCCTCGCTGAAGGGCACGGTGGGTTGCTGGGAGAGGGGCCGTCGCTGCTTTTCCCAGCAGCGTAGGACCCTGCCATATGCAGTTGACGCATCAGCACTATGTTTGCATAAGTTTTATGTTAACGACATTGGAAGCTGCCGAGATGCTGTGGCAGGGTGCCGTTTCTGGGAGGTGCGGAGATTTGCAGGGCTGCCTCACTAGCTGATGGGCTGTGGCGAGCCTGTCCACATTTGCATGGCACTGCTGTTGTTTGCTTGGGTTCGGCTGCACCGGCAAAGCAAGCCCTTGCCGTGCCGCAGATTGTATACTATGACGGGCAGTTCAATGACGCAAGGCTAGCTGTTGTACTGGCCTGCACGGCAGCGCTAGCAGGCGCAACAGTGCTCAACCATACAGAGGCGGTGCGGTTACTCAAGGTAAGGTTTGGAGGCCAGGCAGGTGTCAACCTTGTCAACAAGTGCTGCTTGGAGATGCATGATTAGCCATACAGAGGCGTGCTCAATGTGTGAGACCACTATTGCAAGTCCAGGGGCAGGTAGAGCAGCCCTTCGTGCTCCCATTTTCATAGCCCCACCTTGGTTTCTAGCCATATTGAGTCATGCTAACTACCTAGCAGACTGCAGGATGGCAGCGGCAAGGGTGGTTTGCATCCATAGATAGTCTTGTAAACGCCTCGTAAACTGCCTTGTAAACTGCAGGATGGCAGTGGCAAGGTGGTAGGAGCCCGGGTGCGTGACAACATGACAGGGAAGGAGCAGGACGTATACGCCAGAGTTGTGCTCAATGCCACCGGACCTTTTGCTGATGACATCAGGTAAGCGCGTAAGCGTTGCTAGGGCAGCCTGGTGGCGTGAGATGTGAGCTAGGCTTGCTGGCGATGATGACTTGCTGTCTACAATTTAGATGGCTATTTATTCGTGAGATGCCACGCGCTAACCAGGCTGCCAGTTCTTCTTTGCAATAGCTTCCCAGCTTGTTGCGCAGCTACCAACCTGCATGAAGGTGCAGAAATATAGGCAAGCAAAGAAAGGTACACCTGTTGAGCCATGGATGAGACTGCCACTCCAAGTCGCCCTTTCTTTCTCCCAGGGCGCTGTCTTGTCAGGACTGCAGCAAGATGATCATGCCCTCTGCTGGCGTGCATGTCACCTTGCCAGACTACTACTCCCCAGAGCATGGTGAGCTCATGCCACGCGTGGCTTGCTGGGAGCGGTTTCGTTATGCAAGCCAAATTTATAATCAGTGGCTGGTGCCTGTACGGCTGTCTCGTAATGTCTGGAGGGTGACCATCGTCGATCATGCTTGTGGGCCTTCCAATTTCTGTGCTAGCTAGCTATGTAGTCAGAGTTCAGCAGGTGCAAGTGGCCACAAATGGTGGCATGGAGAGCAGCGAGCTATGCCTTTCAAAGAGGCTGAGAGCGCTGTCTAGTGGCGGCGAGGACGAAAGGCTCGAGGTTTGCTGGTATGTCAGCTAGAATTGAGCATTGGGTGTTCATGTATTGGCCTGCAGTGGGCATGATTGTGCCAAAGACCAAGGACGGCCGTGTGGTATTCATGCTGCCGTGGCTGGACCACACCATCGCTGGCACAACAGGTTAGTAATTGGCTGGACCCTCCCTTGTGCTTGGCTGGTGGCGGCAGGTTGTGTGGTCTGTGAGCTAGCTGACCTGTGCCTGGCAGGCACAGCAAGTTCCCTGGTTGGGTAGTTGGTCAGTTGGTTAGTGTGTGGGTGGACCTTCCGTGGGTTTTCATGAGGGAGGCAGGCAGTATTTGGTCTGCAGGGTTGCTGATTGGTGTTGGGCAGGCACATCGAGGCTGGTGGGCAAATCCCTCGTCACATGTTGCAGTGCACACTGTGGATCACGCTCAAGAGGTCCAGGAGTGAACCGAATTTGCATCAGCTCTATAAACTTTCATGGCAGCTTGAGGGAGTAGAGGTGGCAAAGGCTGCTGCCTCAGGACCGGTCAGCGGCTTCACTTGAATGAATCAGTCGGTTTTGTGTCTGCCCCATTCAAAGCCCATTCCGAAGTGATCCCGAGCCCTCGGGAGAGCGCCGAGTACTGATCACATATTTGGTGAAGTGGTAGGACAATCCTACGCCTGCCTCCAGCAGCGCCCTTTGCAGACTCCAAGGCTGTTGTGTATCTAACTGTCACAGACTCCATGACTGAGGTGACCATGAGGCCTCAACCCAGCGAGGAGGAGATCCAGTTCATTCTGGATGCCATCGCAGACTACCTCACAGTCCAGGTGGGGTGCTATTATTTATTATCACCCCCCCTTATTATTTATTATCACTGAGTCAGGCATTGGGTGCTGTGGAGGCTGGAGCGACCATGTCAACGCTCGATGAGGGGCGAAGGCTTCAGTGATAAGCGATGAATGCTGTTGCGATGGGTTCTTGGCATGTAGTGGGCCAGTATAGCCTGTAAGGTGTGGGCTTGGACCCATGCTTGCAGAGAGCAGGGTGCAACAGTAGGGTGTGATGTTTGCCCGTGTGGCAGCCGACTGGCAATGGCTGACACAAGGAGAACGCAACATTGAATCTGTTACCAATGCCACAACTTGTGGAGAGAGTCGTGTGGTCCACTACGCTGCAGGTGTGGCGGTGTCTTGTGTAAGGCGGATTGAAGTGACAGCCGGCTGTGGCTATGGCACCTACCAGTCCCAAGTTGTGTATATGTTTACGCTTGCTTCACATTGGGTAAGGTCCTCGGGCCCACGTGCGTGCAGGTGCGACGGTCAGATGTAATGTCAGCTTGGAGCGGCATCCGGCCTCTTGCCATTGACCCTAATGCCACCAACACTGCGGAGGCTCTGCGGGACCACATCGTGACTGTGGACCCTGACGGCTTGGTCACAGTGACAGGTGAGCAGGCCAGGGCTGTGGAGTGCTTCTGGGAGGCCATGCACCTAGGCTAGTGTGAGGAGCCGGTTGGTCCCTGGGCGCCGCGTGGAATGCTGGGGTTGCAAGATCAGGTGAAATTTTGCTCCGGTCTTCTCTGTAGTTTGCGGTAGGTCACTGCTTAGTCAGATTGATCGCGTGCGGCAGGCAAGGGGGTAGGCAACAGAAGATTTCGTGTGAATAGCAGGGGGCAAGTGGACCACGTACCGTCTGATGGCAGAGGACGCAGTCGACAAAGTGTGCTCAGTGGCGGGGCTGCACAGCGCGCCTAGCGTGACGGCCACGCTGCCCCTGCTGGGTGCGGAGGGCTACTACCCAGCGCTGTTTACTGAGGTGGGTGGGTGCGGTGGGTGAGGTGAGGTGGGTAATGTGATAGAGCCAATCGCCACTAATCATGTGGTCGCTGTGAGGCCACCGCAATCGAGCCACTGGGTGAGGTGTCGAGGCGCTGCTGTGATGGTATGGCTCTGCTATGCCTGCTGACTACCCTAAGTCATTAAATATAGTGTGGTCCACAGTTCGCATGGGTGGCATGGTGGAGGCTAGTGTTGGGTTGTTAACCGGGGGCTGGGTTGCCTGGCGTGCTGTGCTGTGCTTCATGGCCATGCTGCCTTTGCTGGGATACTCCTAACTAAATGGTTGACTCCTCTCACGTGCGCTACCATCCTTGAACATTGCGCCAGGGGTGCTATCTGACAGCTGACAATTTGCATGGGACGCAGGAGTCACCCAATGCATGCATGGAGGTGCTGTCACCAGCAGTCCCTCCCCACATGTTCTGCAGGTGGCCCAGAACTACACGGTGCCCCACCGACCAGGTGCCATTGACACGCGTGTGGCAAAGTACCTTGTAGGTGAGACCCCTTTCCTGTCGGTGTACCTGTTGATTGCACCTGCTATCCAGCATGACAGGGGCAAGCAGCAAGGGCTCAGTTGGCCACCACGTCCATGTGTTCTGAGGCCGTGCTGCCGGCTCCTTAGCTTGCTGCCAATGAACGCCCCTGTGCAGCAGCAGCGTCTTAGGGGGACAGAGCGAGGGACATGCCGGGGGGATATGCAGCTGACAGGGCCTACAATCGCCCACAACAGTGCAACCGCAGACGCCCTTTTTGCATCCTGTTGCGGTGCAGCATCCTATGGGGACCGGGCGGGAGAGATCACCAAGATCGCGGAGCAGCGCAAGCTGGGCAGGCGCATTGTACGGGGCTACCCCATCTTGGAGGCTGAGGTCGTGTATGCCGGTAGGGAAGCAAGGCGCTCCTGGGGAAGCCTTGTGAACCCCGTCGTTCCATGCTTGCGGCAGTGGTAGGGGAGACCTCGCACTGGAGGCTCAGGTCATCTATAACTGCAAAATGATGCCACTTCTATGCACACAGGGTTTGAATGTCTAGCGCTGTACACCTTGCTCTTGGGCAGCAGGTTGGGTTGGGGGTGGAAAGAGGCCCCCTGAGATGCCTGAGGGCTGCCATACACGCAGCAGTCCAAATCTTGAGTATATTGGCACTCGCAGTTCGGCATATGGTACTGTGTGCCTTTCGCCTGAGGTTATAATCAAATCTGCCTCGCCCAAAGGTGCTCTGGCCCTGTCTTCCGTCCCCTTGGCAGTGCGCCACGAGTACTGTGAGACCCCCGAAGACTTTGTCGCCCGTCGCACACGGCTGGCGTTCCTAGACAAGCTCGCATGCCAACAGGCACTGCCACGGGTGAGGCCAGGGGTTTCTCGATTTCCTGGTGGGACAGTGGCAAGTGGCAGTGGCAGTGCAATGCATGGACATCTGTAGCCTGGTAAGTTGAGCAAGTTTTCCCTGGGGTGTACGGTGTAGAAAGCCCCATTTTGCTGGCAGGACTTACGCTGCATAGTGGCGCCCTGGTAGTCTCCAACATATGTGGAGTCATGGGCACCTGTGGGCCTTTTCCCAGAGGAGTTCAATGCACTGCCACACACTCCTAAGACCACCCTCCATTGCCTTCCAGTCGTGGGTACATTACCGCATTTCTGTGGGAGTGCTAATAGCGAAGCTGATGGCAGGAAACTAGGCTGGAAGTGCTTGAGCGTTAATCTCGTGCTGGCTTCGTCTTCAATACCTTAGCGCTCCAAGATGGAGCATGAGGGCTTTCTTTGAATCCTGTATAGGTGGTGGAGCTAATGGGAGGCGAGCTGGGCTGGAACCGCTCCCGCATGAAGACCGAGCTGCAGCAAGTGCTGGCTTACCTGGACACCTTTGACTCCCGGAGACCCACTGCTGCGACAGGGGCAACAGCAACCGCAGCTGCCTAGGAGCTGGCGAGGGTATTAGGGTCTGGGGACTTGTGGACGTCCCTCCACAAGGGTTTAGCGACCGTGTTTCAAAGGTTGCAGCTCCCCTGTGGCTGACCAAGATGTGGGACCTGCCGGGGGGTTTTGTGCCTGATGGGTGGTCTTGCTTGTGAATCCACCTCAATGGGAGTGCCAGCCGCCGCACCAGTCCGGGCCCCATCAGCAGCAGCGAGTTCTATTGGGTGGTAAGCCCGCCTCCACGAGCTCAGTAGACGGGGGTCCCCATCGTCTGGACTTGCAACCCTGTCCGCCCGGAGGTGGGGTGTGGTTGGGAGTGAGGGTGGGGTGGGAGCCTGCATGAGCTGACTGCGATGGGGCGTAGGAGGGTGGGCACTTCTCAATGACTTGCAGGTGTGTCTTAGCTGGAAAGGCAAGCAACCTGGCATGTTGTAACCTTGAGAGATTTTGTATATCCTAGTCAAGAGCTTCTCCAAAATGGCAGGCAACAGGTGGCTAGACGGGTTAAGGGACCCTTGGAGCCAACAGCTGGTTTTGCAAGCAGCGGTATATGCGGTGCATCGTGCACATGCATGGGAAGTCACTTGAAGTGATTGCATGCAAGTAGGTATTGTAGACCATGCTCTGCCCATGTCTAGGCTGTACATTAGCGTATTGCAGTGAAAAATTTCATTGTTTTATAATCAGTTGTGACATGCACACCGTGGCACGGTCCAGCGAGCCCCGCCAACAGGTCTGCCCATGCCAGAAGGATCGCTTCCTCCCAATGCTTTGGCAATGTGGCCCCCAGTCCTAGTCAGCGGCACCTGCATAAGTATGGCTATTTCCATCCTAGCAACCTCCTAAAAGCATGGTTAGGCTAACAATGCGTGCTGCCATAATGTCCAAGGCTGCAGCACTGCTGCTATTGTTTTGCATTCTAGCCTCCCATGCTCAGAACGTACGTGCCCAGCCTCCAAGGCCCCCAAGCAGACCAGCAGTCCCAACATGGACAACTGGCCCTGCTTCAGCAAACTCACAAGCACAGAAACTGCCTGCCAGGAGGCTGGCACTGGTGGCTGAGCGCAGTGAAGCGGTGTTGCCCTCCACAGGTGCACACAATACGGGCTCCATCCTACCTGCAACCCCAGCGCTAGAGGCGTACACAAAGGCTGCTGCCGCCTTGGCTCCAGATGCTGCACCTTTGCCGATGCCAGCTGCGGCAACAGCAGCAGCACAGCCTGACACCAGTGCTGCTGCCAGTGAGGTGGCCTGCATCAGCAGCATTCCAGGCTCCCCGACGCGGCTTGCCGCTCGGGTCTCGCCAGTTGTGGATGAAGCGTTTGCAGAGTGCCATCAGCTCAGCCAGAACGAGACCTGTGACTTCCTTGCCATGGAAGTGGCGCAGGTGGGTGGGACTGCCCCAGCAGGGCGATTGCACTGGGCTGAGGTGCAAATGTATGCCTGGCAGGTTGAGGAGCTGCGCAGCATGCATTGCTGCCGCAGAATATCACTGGTTATGTCGCCCTTGCTTGGGAAGAATACCTCGCCTCCACAAGGCAAATCCCTGAAGGTGAGCCTACCGTTTGGACGGGGCCCTGCGCAGAGAAGTGCTACTGCATGAAATTGGATGCCCTACGTGCAGTATGGCAAACCCCGCCCACCTGGACCAAACTTGGTAGCAGAGAAAGACTGCATAGTAAGCCAGTGGAACTCATGAACAGCATGCTTTAAGCGCCGCAATTGTGAAGGGGTTCTGGGGTTTTGCAAGAACCCTGCAGGATGCACAGGGCTTGTCTTGCTGAGCGATGTGGCTTCGGCCTTCACCGCCGCTGTTTCACAGGTGTAGCTCCAGCACAGACGTGTGGGCTGCATGCACCATCCGTTTTTACCTCATAGTTTGCCGTGCTCAACAGCCAATTGACTGGCGCTGGTCTGGCACTGAGGTAGGCTATGCCTGACAGAAAGGGCTACAATGACATGGATGCTTGATTGCAGGTCCTCACTATCGCAGCAGACCGAGCCGGCTGTGGGCGCCCCGACCCTGATGTCGCCGTGATCATTGATCAAGCATTGGACAACGGACTTTCACAGCAAGGTCGGGGCACCGTCAGGCCCTTTCTACTTTGCAGTGTGCCTCAGTGCTGCATGACCACCACGGCAATTGCCCAGCAGGCACTTATTTTACCTGAGCATGCTGCCGCACCGACCTGCTTGCATGTGTGGAAGACTTGTTATAGCAGTAGCCGCTGTGAACCTGCTGTTGCAGCGTGCATTGCCGACTACCAGCAGGCCACCGTCGCCGCCACAGATGGCTCAGCATGCCATGCTGCCATTATGAAGGTGGGTGATGCTGGTCCTTGCCACCTGCACCTCCTGCTAGCTCATGCATGCGCATGTTGCTGCACAGAACAGTGGCAAGTCAACCGCGTATACCTATCGCAATGTCACAAAGCTGATGACCGTCCACAAACTTCTTCTGGTGTGATGTGTTGTGCAGGGAGTCCAACCCACCCTGGCAACTGCGCTGGCGCGAGCCCTGGCCAAGTGCTAGCCTGGGTCCTTGCACGAGACTGACTGCCTGTTAAGAACATCGTGGGCTGGCAGCAACTGTACATGTACTCATTGTACAGGTCGTGAATCGAGGTGCTCTTGCCAGCTGCACCTGCTGTTCAGATTGTGAAGGCTTGGCTTCGAGGCACGACATGGTGCAGGTCGAGCCCTCTGTGACCGCTCCAATGTTCATGTTCAAAAGTATTGGGTAAAGTTTACGCAGCAGAGATGCTGGGAAGCAAGTGCTCCATTACTGTTGGCGGCATGCATGTGTCTGAGCATGTTGGAACTCCTTACAATTTGGGCTAAGCTTCTTGACTGCCTGTGCACCGTCAACGTGGTTGGGTCTTAAGATAAAAAGTCACACTTGGCAGTCAGTCTGGGACGAGCCACAGAGCAGGACCCGCGCATGCAACCCTGAAACCCTTCACACCAGGGCGCCCTAGTCTCTGATTAGGTCAAATAGTATTTGCCGGCCACCCAGTGCTGCAGCCATGGCGTCCAAGGCTGCAGCTGTGGTACTGGCGGTCACCATGCTAAGCTTGTGTGCTTGCACTGCATGGGCCCAGGCGCCAAGGCCCGAAGGTGGCCCACCGGCACCAGCACCCAATCTGAAGCCTTCCCCTGCAAGGACAGCCGAACCGGTGAAGCCACCAACTCCCGGGCCCGCCCCTCGTGCTGAGGCGAGGAGACTGGCTCCTGAGCCTGAGAGTCGTGTCACCATGCCGCCTCCTCTACAGGCAGCAAGGAGGCTGCCCCCTGAGCCTGAAAGCCGCGCCAGCATGCTAGCGCCCCCACCTCCACAGCCACGTTTCGTGCGCACCAGCCCTGCTGGCGCCCCAGAGCCAGAGGGTGCCACCCGAGCACGCCCAACCGCTCCCCCAACAGCTTTACAGAATGCAGCGCCAGCGTCAGAAAGCACCGCCAGCGCGCGCCCTACCAGTACAGCAGTGACAGCCGCGCCAGCGGCAGAGGGCAGGGCTGTGGCCTGCCCCGCTGCCGACACACAGCTGGCTAGCCGGGTGTCCGCAATTGTTGACCCAGTCTTTGCAGAATGCTACAGGCTTCGCAGCAATGAGTCCTGCGATGCCTTGGCAGAGGATGTGGTGCAGGTGGGCGGATAAGTGCTTTTACAAAAGCAGCTTGTGTGCAGTGCTCCTGACCTGCTGCAGCACTCTGCACTCTGGCACGCATGGTTGGCACCACGACGTGGTAATCACCTGCAGTACAAGTTTCCTAATGTGTGTTGGCAGTGTCCTGAAAGGATTGACTTTCGATACCGCAGAACATCACTGCAGCTATCGTTGTTGCCTGGGAGGACGTTGTGAACCGGGTCAAGTCGTCGCCAGCAGGTGGGCTTCTCACAGACACAGAGGGGAAGCACGGCCTGAAAAGAGCACAGGTGTATGGAGTGCTTGGTGGTTGTTGGTGTCCTTTGTTGGCAGTGCATCCTGTGCGACCACTGTCACCACTGCGCTTAGCGCAGTTCATGGGTGAGGGCTGGCAACGCCACATTCACAGCACCTTCCTGCGGCCCTTACTTTTCTTGCGCCTGCAGAGTGCCGAGGGGCTGCAGCCCCAGGCAATGTGGCCTCCACCCTTGCTGGCGCTCTTGCTCAGGTATGGATACAACCGCTGCCTTGCCTCCCAGGTCTGCCTGATAGAGACATCTAGTAACACATATGTGCGACCATCCTTGCTTGCCGGGCAATGGTACGCCCTCATACAGAATGTGTCGCTGAGTACCACTGAGGAGTAACTCAGGTGACCTGCAGGCATTCAATGCATCGGCAAAGAAAGGCGGCTGCGGCCCCTCTGGGCCTGAAGTGAAGGACAGCCTCAACGGAGCCCTGTACCGAGCATTTTCACAGTCAGGTAGCCGTCATATCACTGCCGGGTGTTGCTCGACGGCTGTTTGCGACCAGCTCTTCCTGCCAAATGACATGCAGCGTCTTCCTCTGAGGACATGTAGATGTTGCAAGCAAGGGCACAGGCCATTATACTGCATGAAATGTATTACCAGTAAGCACCAGCGGTGCACGGCACTAGGGGTGCAGTGATACTGCTGCTGCAGCTTGCGAGGCGCAACTCCGGCAGGCTGGGGGGCAGGCTACCACTGCTGCTGTGTGCGACCCGGGCACCATAACCAAGGTGTGGTGCACTCTCTCTGGTGGTCAGCTTGAGCATTTGAGCCTGGCTGCTGACTCATTGAGTATTACTGCTGCGGGCTTGTTAGTGCGCGTGTTTGACAGGTCAGTGTATGTAGGTGTGTACGTCCGACCCAACAGTAAGGGGTACAGGCTGCCCGGACAGGGGCTGCTTGGAAGGCAGGGAGCACTGATGCTGCACAGTGTTGGAACAAATCCACAGGCTAGCCTGTGCAAGGCTTGGAAGCAGGGTGGAGCCAGTGCTCCACAGGCTGCCGGCCCACCTGCGCTGTACACAGCTGTTCTCTGTGCTGCGATGCTGTCGCATGCAGGAGGTGGAACCGATGGTAACCAAAGCGCTGGGCACAGCGCTGGCTGAGTGCTAACTGGGCAGATACCGGACAATGAAGCAGGCATGGTCCTCAAAGCAGGGCAAAGTTGGTGCAACTGGTGTATATGCATAGCTGGATATGAATGGTATATGATGTGCTAAGCTAGACTGGGTTGGCCATGTGACATGTCGTATCAGCGCATAAAGTCGCCACTTGCACTTCCCCTGGGGCCGACCGGCCACACTTGGCACACTTTGTGTACCTGGTGAGGATTCCTCAGTCAGAATGTAAGAGAGCATCTACAGATCTCTGGTGCTTGCCTAAAGCAAGGCCGGTGCATCAGACAACATCTCTTGTAGCCGTGTTGAGGTGTCAGCAGCAAGAGAGTAGAGCGCGAAAATGGTGTAACCCTTGACTACCTCAAAAACGATATAGCCTGGCGCATGCAGCTTGGCGTACCGTACGCAAGTTACCCTGCACCGATGGCTCTATTGGACCCTACAGCTGCCCTCGTACCACAGACGGACTCTCTTATGTGTTTTGGCTCCCATTGGGTATATCTAGTTAGCAACGCTCATCAGCTACTTGGGGCTTTAACAGCGGTGCGTGCGGTTCTGGAGGGGGACCGGGAACCAACTGTCGCCGTGGACCTGGAGTGTGCGTGAGCGGCAGCCCTGATTTTGGGTATGTCAGTACGCTCCCCTGCACATGCCGTTACATCTCGTCTCACTGCAGCAAGCTGAGCTGATGTGGCAGGGAGGGCACACGGGCAGAGCACGGTAGCCCTGCTTCAGCTGGCCCACCCGCCAGTTTGTGTGCTGGTGAGGACATGCCATGTGCCGTTCCGCCCCACGCTCCAAGCCTTCCTCAGGTGACTTGCTTTCCACCCCTTAACATAACTCTATCAGAACATTATTTTATTCCATGGCCTCAATCTCAACACGCTATGCCAGTTGCAGTGTCTCAGGCCGCCTGAGCCTGCCAGCAAAATCACAATATGGCCCCAACCCCTGCAGGGACCCAATTCTCACGATAGTAGGCTTTAACTGGGACAGCAATGACGAGAAAAAGATGCGGCAAGGCTTCAACTTTGGCCGAGCTCAGTTTGCCAGATTTGCCGACCTCGCCGTGCTAGCAGAGTCCCTGGGCTACTACAATCATGGGGTTGCAAAGCTTAGCAGGAGTGTGCTTCAAATACCTCAGGATAAGAATAGAGACGTGAGTACCTGACTGGCCAGCCTTGCCGGCCTTCCGGGATGTACAGTACAGCTTGCTTGAAGGTTGGATCAACATATGCTTGAGGCAGCCTTGAGAGAGGGACCCTTCGCCTCAACACCATGCGCTTTGCCAGGATTGAAGTGTGCCTTTCAGCGTTTAGGATAGGCTCTGAAATGCCCACTATTCTTGTGCGCAGCTTGCAACATCAGACTGGGAGGCGGAGCAGCTGTCGCCCGCACAAATCACATATGCAGCCTGCGACGTGCTGACCACGTTTCTAGTCTACAAGCAGCTGCGGCAATGGCAGCAGGCAGGCTGGCAGGCTCCCACATGCCAACAGTGCTTACAGCGGCTGGGGCAGGTAGGCAGCCAAGTGCACAAGCCTGCTGTGATGCGTGGTTGTGGCATTCTTTGCTTGGAGGTGCTGTTGAGATGTTGATGAGGTCTGCTATGAGCTTTGCCTGCACATTCGACAGGCACATGAAAGTCCCAGCTTCCCCGCGTAGGTCCTACGTCCCCGGCTGCGCTGCATGACTTGCACGCTATGCTGTCCAACCATCGGCCAGCTTCTGGGTCACGGCATGAAGGCCCGCCATGACACCGGCTTCCGGCAGTGTGAAAGCTGTGGCAGGGTGTACATGGTGGAGCCGCCGGCTTCACAGCAGCAGCAAGGGTTGGGGTTGCCTCACGAGTCAGCAGAAGAGGCGCTGCTCAGGGAGCAGCAGGAGACCGCGGCTGGGGTGCGGTTTGGTTAGGTACTGCAGGTTTTAGGGCAGTTTCAGCAGCAGGTGTGGAGGCTGTTGCAGGTGCGAGCTTGCACAGTGCTGCATTGTGGGCATGTCATTTTCTTGATGTATAATACTTGCACTCCGCTGCTATTGTGCTAGGTCAGTGCATGTGGCACGGGTGGAGCAAATGCCATGCTGAACCCATGCTGTCTCTGCTTAGCAGTTACAGTTGTGTGGCGGACACACAGGTGAAACAAGCAAAAGCGCCCACAAATCCTTCCCTGCGTATAATACTGGCAACAAAGCAAAGCATAGCGGGCGCTTCATACTGTATGAAGATCCCCAAGTGTTTGTGATAGCAGACCTTAGCGACATTAGCTGTGGGAGGGCTATGCCCAAGGCAAGGCAAGTTATTTCATCCCCACCTCTCACATCTGTCCAACCTCAGGTCGCCTGCCACAGCCAACATAACCCTGCTACTCCTGACTAATTCCTCCTACTCCTCCGCAATGGCATGCTTCAGCTTTTGCCCAAGTCTTTTAAAACCCTGCTTCACCGTCTTGCCCGCCACAGCAGCAAGGGCACCGGGGGCTGGCCCATCACCTTCCTTGGGTGAAGCCAGCACTGCCGACAGCTCAGCCACCACCCCAGGCTTGCCCATGCCCAAGGCAGCGGTGGAGACCTGGCCCATCTCATCACTGTGCCCTGCAAGGCATCGTGAGTATAGGATGACAGAGGAGTCAGGGGATGGGGTGCTGGAAGGAGCCGGCCATGGCTGCAGAGGGCTGCAGTATGGCAAGGCACTGCCGGTTGCTGCCACCTCTATGACCCCAACAAGTCTCACAAGGTCTTCGCATGGCCGCTTCGTACGGGGCTACCACCAATTTCAAACTGTCTAGCCTAGCGCAACCCCACTTGGTTCCTGACCCTGCCCTAGCATTTCGGGGGATGGATCAGCAGTGGGTTGGTGGATATGCCCAGCCACTTGCCTTCCTTGATGAGGTGGGTGGTGATATTATTCAGCAGTCCGGAGTAGCCATCGTCGAGGAGCAACTGTGTCAGCTCCACCACCTCATTGGAGTGACTGCTGTGCACCAGAGTCACTATGGTGTCGCCTCCCATCTGCACAAAAAGTGGACTTGCTAGCAAGTATAGTGGGCCTGCCGCAGGTCAGAAGTAGCCACTGCAGCATCTCTTTAGGCAGGTTAGGGATGCAACCCAAACACCGTGTGCCAGAGGCATGCCACGACAGCTGGCAAGCAGCCTCTACAGAAGGCATGTGGCAGCTGCAAATGGAACTCAGCAGCCTGTGCAGGGGAGCTCTCGCCTGCTGCCTGGTGCACTCCAGGGGACCGCAGCTATGACACTGTTCTGGTATTATAACGCAACATCTTCCGTCAACGTCTTGCCCCGGCACACCTTAATAAGGTGGGGGCTGAGGCCAGCTATATCTGCCATATCCTCCATCACCCTGGCAGCCTCTGCAATCCTCCCAGCCACCACCACCGCTGCCGACACCTCTGCCACAGCCGCCCCCTGGCCTCGCTCGATGACCGCCCAGGACACCCTAGCTGCAGCGTCTGGCCTCGCTAGGGGTGGCGCTGCCATGGTAACTATCAAGTCGCGAAGGAGGGTGACCTCGTGCCGCTGCCAGAGTAGGATAACAACAAATGCTGCATGCTGGACAGCTCCCCCGTCAATGGCGCGCAGGTTGGCTTGGGCCAGGGCGGCAACCGCAGCACCACGCCCTGGCTGCCCTCTTGCTGACAGCGCCTGTCGTGGCGCCAGCCCAATGTTGTTGACTTGAGGGCTGCAAAGGCGACCTGCTGAAACCGCGGTTGCTGCCCTTGGGCTCTCTGGCCCTGCCGCCAAGTGAGCAGGGCTGCGCGCTGCTCTGATGCGTGGCGACGTGCCCTGCTTGGCTGCTGCAGCTGCAATAGGGCAATGTTCAACCCCTGCTGGGGCCCCTAGGGCACCGGCTGGTGCAACCTGGTGTCCCAGCCCACCAGTGGGCGCCACCTGCACAGGGCTGGCTGCTGGTGCTGGCACCTTGGACACCACAACCCCAGCGCGACCAAGACGGTCATGCTTTGCGGCACCGGAGACGTGCTGCATCGCCACGTCAGGGCCTGCTGGTAGACCTGGGGTGAAGCTAACCCTAGCGGCAGCGCTGCTGCCATTGCCTCCGTTACCACTGATACTGGTCACACCGACCCTCGTGCCGCCCCCAACGGCGGCAGATAGTCCTGTCGAGGCAGGCTGCGCCACTGCATATGCCGCTGTGCCCGCTGTGCTGGGCCCCGCTGCTACCCCCTCTGCTGCCGTCCCTATGGCTGCGTGATACAGCTCAGCAGCAATGGCCGCTGCCGCTGTCGAATGGCCCGCCAGCAGCAGCCGGGCTGAGATTTCGACAACCGCCTCGGCCCTCCCGTGCTGGATAGCTGCCCAGGAGATTTTTCCCGCCATGCTGGGCCTGCTGAGGTCTAGTGCCATGGCCACCTGGGTGTCCACAAGGCAGCTCAGCTGCTGGTCGCTGTAGAGCCGCCAGACGACTTCTACCACACCTGGAGCAGTGGAGATGGAGGAACGTCCGCTCATGATGTAGGCGCAATGACTAAAGATGGAGTTTGTGGATGTGCAGGCAATGAGAGTAGGACCTTCCGGGTGTCTTTACGGTTGCACATCGCAATAGGAAGCGACACCCCAGTAGCGACACACCTGTATGGCAAGCCATGTGCCTGGGAACCTACTTGATCACCCGCCACAGCGAGCTGCTCACAGCTTGCAGGGCCACACCCTATCACTGATCACGAACTGCATGAGCCAAACCCATGTACACCCACCACGCTGGGATCTGAGCAAGAGCAACTAGTCTTGCCCTGCTAAAACTGCATGCTGTTAGACAGGCACAAGTTGTCCTCATGATTGCTCACCGGCTATTGTACCAGCCTCCGCTGCCTGGATGTTGGCTGCAGCCAGCACCTTGGCCACCTCCCTGCCCACTGCAGACGCTGGTGGCAAAGCATCTCCCGCCACAAGCTGCGCAAGCAGAGGCAATTGACTGCCTGGTGTCCCAATAACGTCAAGGAGTGACGCCACAAGATCTATATATGTATGGGGCAAGTCTTTGCACATATGTCCTCTATGAATGCAAGTGCCATTTCAAGGCGTGCCAGGACAGCTGGCGGCATGCCTGGCCCAGAAGCCAGCAACCAAGTGCATCCAATGGTGCCTGAGGGCTGGCTCTCATCAGGACGCTCCATCATGGCAACGTCCGCCGAGGGCAGGCGGCTCACCCACTGTTCTTCTGGTCCCTGGGCTGCCATCCACCACATCAATCATGAGCTGAGCGCCTGAGCCCTGGTTTGAGGAGGAATTGCTAGCCATCCAATGCCTGCCTGCCCTCCCATGTTCCCAAGCCTCGCCTGTCTGTACTTTAACTCGCCTGTCTGTGCTTCTCATGCTCCAGGCGGTACAGCTCCCTTGATACCGGGGCAGCAGTCCCATAGTGCCCCTCCACGATAACCAGCGCCGACACCTCTGCCACCACATGCCCAGCTCCCAGCTGCATCAGATCCCAGCATGCCTCGGCGGCGGCATCCGGCCGGCCAAAGTCCTCAACCACGGCACGCTGCATCCACATCAGCAGCGGCTGCAGCTGCTGTTTGAATAGCAGCCGCTGCACTGCCGCCACACGGCCGGCGAAGCCTGCAGCATACTCGGGGGCAGAGAGGTCCCGGAGCATGCTTCCATGCCAGCCTTGCTGGGAGGAAAAGAGAGGGCTGCGCCCTCAAGCTTCCCAAGCAGCGGAGCGCAAATGGGCAGCGACCCGCCCAGCAGCCTGGCAAGCAAAGCAGGCCTGGCACCGGGCCTAGCTACAAAATTCGGCAGGCAATAATGCCTCCGCCCGGCTAGTCAGTGGTAAATGGCCGGACAGGAGTGCTGCTGCTCCTGGATGGCCGCATGCTCCATGCATTTCCGGTTTTAGGGGACAGTAACAGTGGGCGAGTCCATGGGAGCTTGGGGATCCCAAGCCTCTCCAACTCCCTATCCCTTCAGATTGCATGACCCACCCGCAACCCACTACAGGATGCTGTTCTACCTCCCCCCCTTCACCACCTACCAGCATCAATTGCCTGGAGCACGGGGGGGGCCATCACACGGGGCACAGCCTCTGGAGGCCACCCTTGCACTGCCCCCGCTGCCCAGAAGGCTGCTGTAACTTCAGCTGCTGTCAGCAAGCAGTTGTCCCGGCTTGCTGGAGGGGCAGACAACAGCAACCAGGAAAGCTGCTGCACCGTGGCGGCGCTGCCCCCTTCCACGGCGGCTGTGCACATACGGCCTGCAGCGTATGACTCAGCGGGGCAGTTAATACCGCCTCGTAAAAGTCTGAATAGATACTACTTCTATCAATGCAGCCAATGCAGTGGTTCCCAGCTGCCAAGACCAGGCCACCCACCGCAAGGCAGCAGAGGGTGTTGCATAAGGACTTCTGCCTCTTGATGGCCTACGCTGCCTCATTATGTTGGTGCAATTTTACCAAGCCCGATGGCTGCACCGCTTAGAGACCATGCAAGGTTTGCAGGGACCCCTGACCATGACAGGCTGCACAGTAAGAATAAGCCTCACCTGCCTCCGCCTTGTGGCCCTGCCTAATGATCCATACCATCACTTGACGTGAGAAGTCAAGTAGGCCCAAGGACAGCATGGCAGCTGTTGCCCACACCACTACCAGAGGGTAGTCAAGCCGCACAAGAGCGGCACTGCTAGCAGCTACGACAGCAGCCAGGCCTGCAGCAGCTGTGTGTTGCTTTTATGTTGCACACAAGCCGTGGAAAGGCAGTGCCACTGGCAATCAGGCTTACAGGTCAAGAGAGGGCCCTCGACCCATGACTGACCCCTTGAGCGTTGGCCCAATCCAGCCCGAAAAACTTCCCTCGAAACGCCCCATATCTGAACAACCGTGTCCATGCTGGGGTGATGCTTTCTGAAAGCGTAGAAGAAGGCTGTCTCGGATGCCTTTCGCCTGGGACTATCTAACAAACAGGCGACGGAGCTTCAACGAAGGTGAGCAGACACCAGACAAAGCCCTGCCTGGAGGTACCAGGACAGGGGGAACTTTGTCAGCAGAGCCCCTTTCTCAGCTTCTGCAGCGAGCCTCCGGCGGCCATGACAGGGTTCCTACAGTCGCCAATGGTTGGGCCCGCGTTGAGCACAACGTGGGAACCGTCCCCTGCTGCGTAAAGCTTACAAATTTGTAACAGAGGCACTTGGACAGGCCGAGGGTCCCTCTATGTGTCTGAACTTGTAACGCGAGCTATGTGGGCACAGGGCGCAGGCGCCAGGGCAACCCTGGCTATAGCTCCCTTGGCTTGATCGTTTTCTCAGCACAGCTTTTCACTCCCTTCACTGCTTACAATACACACGGTTCATATTGATCACCATCACTTGCAAGTGGCGTGCAAAGTGAGCTGCAGATGTGTAGCAAGGCAGGGGCTCCTTCCAAGCGCCAAAGAATGTTCTAGCCAAAGACTACTTGATTACTAGGTCAGCTTGCTCCTAGGTCGACGTGGTTGTCAGTGCCTGCTTTCGAGTTGGGGCCTGTCTGGGGTGCAAAAGCCTAGCACGCAGCCTTTGCCTTGGCAGCGGCTAGGGCCTGTGATGCGCCCCCAGAGGCCGACGCTGTCGCCTGCAAGAAAGCAGCATTTGCACTGAGATGTCGACCAACTTGGGCCTCTCTAGTGGGACCGCCGGCAATCACAGCTTTATCATTTCGTCCACCAAGGCACAGAAAGAGCCCCAAACATATAACACCAAGGGTGCCCTCACCTGAGCTTGGGCAACTGCTGAGCAAAAGGCTGGCTTCAATGCTGGAGTCGATGTGGCTTGGGCCATCGCATTTGCTGTGGCTGACGCAAAGTCACCACCAACCGCAGCGGCACCTGTGGCATGATGAGCAGGTCAGCTGTTGACCCACACCCTCCCATGCAACACAACGCAACATGGTCGAGCAGAGTGCCAAGGCTGCTGTGCCGCAAGGTTTGCACATATAACCACGCAAGACAGCTGCTGATGCAGCAATACGACGGTTGTAGACAGGTTCTGTCTCATCAAAGTGGGGGGCATGCAAGGAGGCTCACTTGCAATTGCCTGTGCTGCGGCTGGGCTGTTGGGTGTGGTCCCCAGTATCATGGCCGAGGCCTGCAGGCGGGATGTGCGCGCAATTTAAGTGCAAACACAAGGTTGAACTCTGAATTGCAAGCCAGATTCTCACGGATATCAAGATCCATCCACAACTACTTATCTGTGTATGTATCTGCATATATGCATGTATGAAGCAACACCTGTCTTACCAGCTCCCAACTACAACACCACAACTTGGTTGCCAGCCAGCAATCCAACGGAGGTAGACATGTGTGGCACCCGCTCACCTGGGCATATGCGTCGGCCACAGCCTTCTGACCCGCTGCAGAGAGGCAAAGGAACAGTGATATACTGTGAAGGGCACACAGTGGTGGCCACATGCGTATGTGCATGGTACGACCTGCAGGCTATGCGACCATTTCGGTACAGGAGGGTCCCGACAGCACGGCAGTGCAATCAGCGCTCCTTATTCCCTCCTCCACTTCTGTGGAGGGAAAACACCTTTTTCATTTTAGCTATTACGTCCCAATATCCGGTCCAGTAGATAGCCGATGCACCCACCGGCATAAGCACTGGCCGCTGCCTTGGCCGCCGCAGTAGCATTGCCAGCAGCCATGCTCTGTGCCAAGGCATCCGCCACAACAGACCCACACCTGCAAAGCAGCGCAGGCCGAAGGGTGGTGGGAAGTGGAGGGCTCCAATGACGGTCCAATGCAGCAGCAGTAGCAGCAGTGCCAACAGGTCGGCTAGTGCATCGCGACCGACCTTGCAGTAACTACCAGGTGCTTGCTGGTTTTGAAAGTTGAGGTCCTTGCAGCACCTGCAGCCCGCTGATCCACAAACCAAAGACACAGGAACTGACAGGTTCTGGCTCCTACTGCTTTCAGGACAAAAGATGAGAAGTGATTGTCTCCCATAAACTGGCGAGCAAGGAAAGCCTTACCCAGAGGTATATGCCTTCGCTGCGGCATCGGCAAAAGCAGTGCCGCCTGAGGCGATAGTGCTAGCCAGGGCCGTAGCGTCAGCAGTGCCACAGCTCACCGCCCCTGCACAGTTGACATCATGCCTCTGCTTGTGAGGGAAAAGTTTGACCTGGCATGACCGCTCGTATGCATCTTACCTGGTTCTGTGCTTCATGTTCCACACCCATATACTACCCCTAGGGGCATGCTACATGCGCACAAGGTAGCGCCAGTTATACACAGCAAAGGTCATCTCACTGATGATGAGAGGATGGCACTGTGAACGGCCGCCATGCTGAAATCCACTTCCTTGTCGTATGCAAGGGCAGCAGAAGCGCTTGATTCCTCATGCGTTGGGCTATGAAAAGACAGCGATGGCTGCCTTTTGTGGTCCCCTGACACGCACACGGGTGCCTCATGCCACAATCGCAGCGACTTGTGAAAGCAGCACTCAGGTATCATACCTCCAGTGCCACTCCAGATGCCACCCCCGGTGGCCATGCCTGTCACACTGTCCACACCATTGTTGGAAACCGCGTTGGAGACTGCCACAGACTGAAGCAGCTTCCGCACTGCACAGTCCAGCCAGCAGGCCAGCCAGGTGCCAGCCGTCAGCTCCTCAGCTAGATGTGATTCCCGCCCTAAGGCTAGTCAGCTTGTAATCAGGAAGCCTAAAAATGGGTTCCAAAGCTGCATATATAGTTGCACACACGCCTTGCCCAGTTGCTGACACGTACTGTTGCAGACACACGCTGGCCCCCCAGGCAGGTTGCCGACATGACTCAGAAAGCCTGAAACTGCTTAGGATGCCGGCAGGGCACTGCTGGAACTTCTTTCACACCTGGTGGATCCCCGAAGGCGGTGGCAAATAGGGCCACCAAGCAAGTTGCCAGAACGACGCAGCGCATTACTAAGCTTTCTACTTGAGCACACAGCTGTTGGGTGGTAAGCGAGCAATTAATACATGCGGGAAGGGAAAGGAGCAGGCACTTAAGGCCTGCGACTCGGCCGCTCCAAGAGTGCACACGTCGAAGGTGACATGTCAGATTTGGCGGCGGCCGCCGACAAGCTGGGCGCTGGCGGCTGGGAAGGCGCGGGGACGGCCGTTGCTGTTGGTTGATTATTCTGTACAAAGCGGCTTGCACTGATTTGCATCAGCTCCCTGTTTCGCAGTCCGTCCAGTGCAGTGTCCAAGCAAGGATGGCTGCACAAGGGGGACAACTGCTACAGGGATTGTGCGATCAGAGCCACCTCTGCCTAGGGGCGATCGTTAATCGGTGACCCTGTGAGAGGCGGCCTAGACGCCGTCTATGGACTGCAACTCTTATAGCCGGGTAGGTCCGGTGGTAATGGCTGGCCCAGTACCGAGACTGCCCCGACCCTGCAGTCCCAGATGCTGCATACCTGGGTTGTTGTGAGTATCAGTGGTACTTGGCTGACGCCGACATCCCTGCATTGGCTAGAAGGGGCAAGGAGGCTCCTCTCAGGCGCCCTGCTGCCCACCCTGTATCCCGAGCTAGCGGCAGCTCTCCTCCCTTAGGGCACGTGTGTGTGTGGTGTGGTGGTGGTGGTGGGTGGGGGGTTCCTCTTAGGTCCCTGCCGGTGCTAGCCCTTCCTGTATCCCGAGCTAGCGACAGCTCTCCTCCCTTAGGGCACGTGTGTGTGGGGGGTGG
>BBXU01000741.1:0-42691 GCA_001598975.1 Parachlorella kessleri | reverse complement strand
GGGGGGGTCCTTTTGGGCGCCCTGCCGGTGCTAGCCCTTCCTGTATCCCGAGGTAGCGGCAGCTCTCCTCCCTCATGGCACTTGTGGACAATACCTAGTGTGGCGTAGTGTGGCGCAGAAGTGAGGTAGCTGGTCAGATCCCAGGCTGATGCATGAGTCAACCTGAAGGAGACGGCTTCACTGGCCTGACGGTGCATAACTGGGGTGGCAGGTCTGATGCCACCCTCACATCAGCCTAGGGTGATGAAACATCCCTCTAACAAGGTCTGACTGACAAGGTAGCAGGCAGGTGATGATGGAGGGGGGCGGGGTTGGTGTGTGACAGTGTGACGCCCTGATGGTGCTTTGGAATTTTATACTCATGTGTGACAGAGAAAAGCCTGAGAGGGATTTACATATGTACATGGTCATTACGGAGGTCACCCTTCAGCACAATACCATAAGCCCACAGGGGATATTGCTGGACCTATCTGTCCCAAATGCATGACGGATGGGTGATGAGGTGCACCCGCAAGCCAAACAGTATCACACACCACTGTATCCTTCACACCTGTAGGGCACCTGCCACTCAGTATTTCCTCTCACCTCAAACCTGGACAGTAGGACCCCATTTCATGACCGAGCCAGTGCATATCTTGGTGATTCCGCAGCAGCCAGGGAGCACAGCCACGAATGGTGACGAAGTACCTAGAGGTTCATAGCTCCGGCAAGTCAAAAACAACCTTGCTATCAAACCATCAACTGCCTGTTAGTGGCTGCCCAACCCAATGCATTTAGCAGCCAGCAGATGCCTTGGCCTGTGCCAAAGCGCTGGCAGCACCACCGCCGGAAGCCGAGGCTGAAGCCTGCAAATGCAGTCAGGGGCGTGTCAAGGGAACGAGCGGAAGTGCTAGTGGGCTCTTGCGCCTTGGTTTGTGGACTGTACAATGCAAGAGCCAGCACACCAAGCAGGCAAAGCGTCAGGCCAAGCTGAGCCATGCCTCGACATGCTTACGGTCCGCCCCTGCCGGTGGCCCTAGCACACGTGCTGCTGCGCACTGTGGTTGAGCACAGGTGGGGGATGACAGTGTTCTCACCTGAGCACTGGCCAGTGCCTGGCAGAACCCTGCACATCCGGGCGGGGAGGCAAGAATGTGTTAAAATTTGGTGTGGGTGCTACAAGCGAAAGGTCAGCGTCCGAGTTGTTGAGCATGGTGACTAAAGCAGCAACAGGGCAGCGGGGGAGGGAGGCAGCGAAGAGAGTCACACAAGAGGGTCCAATCTGGCTGGACTCACCTCCCTTGTTGGAGGCCGCAGCGGAGGCAGCGGCACTCGCGAAAGCATAACTGAAGCCACCCCCCTGGGATGCAGCGCCTGCAGTGCACAAAAGCGAAGCGCCAATAGTAAACAAGTGGAGGGCCTGGGAGATGCAGGTGGGGCCGCCTGCAGCTCCTAAGCTGATGCATGCTCAAAAATGGCAGGCCAGCAACTCTGCATGCCCGGGTGTGAACATACACACAGGATGACTACAGAAGCTGAGATGGAGAGATCAGCAG
Source organism: Parachlorella kessleri (assembly GCA_001598975.1). Lineage (NCBI taxonomy): Eukaryota > Viridiplantae > Chlorophyta > Trebouxiophyceae > Chlorellales > Chlorellaceae > Parachlorella > Parachlorella kessleri. The sequence goes on along the minus strand of BBXU01000741.1, from coordinate 41,156 downwards.
CGGCTTACTTGCGATGGCTTGGGCAGAGGCACTGGCATTAGAGCCAGCCGCACGAGCGGCTGCCTGCACAGCACCCGCGGTTGCCAAGGTCTCAGGCAGAGTTTTGTTGGAGCTCGTGGAGTGGGTGGGTTTCAGCTTGCTGGCAGCAGCCAGTCAGACCCTTTACCGCACTAAAGAGCAGAGATACTGGCAGCGCTCGTTATGTGGCGCCACAAAGGGGGCCAGACCCACGGCGGAAAACCCTCAACCCTGCTCACCTGTGCAAATGCCTGTGCCACACCCTGCTGTCCAGCTGCAACAGCCAGAGCAGGCAGGTGTCACTGTCGGAAATGGTGACCAGGAGTTAGAAGTGTCACGAGAAATTGGCGAGGTCCCCTGTGTCCTCGTTGACAGGGAAACACTCAATGGCATGGAACTACAATAAACGAGTGTCATATACATGGAGGCTTACCAGCATACGCCGAGGCTGCAGCCTGAGCTGCTGCGCTACCCTGGCCGTTAGTAATTGCCTGCAAAGTGGGCAATATTCCGGCAGTGGCCGCTTGGCTGCCCTTAAGAATCTGAAGAGTAGAAGGCCTGCTGGCGAATGCCAGAAGAGAGGGCAGGAGGTGGTAGCAGCCTGCATGGCTGCGGATGAGCAAAGGGGCAATCAAGCAAGGCAGAGCATCGTCAATAGCCTGTCATGCTTCTGTCAAGACTTGGTTCTCATCACCGCCATGCCAGGCCGTCACCCTCACCGTTGCCAGGGTGTCGGCTACAGCAGTCCCACACCTGCACAGTGCATCGCTCAAGTACGGATGGCAATCCAATCCTTCCAACCCGCTCTGGCAGTCACCAGCGGGTACATACAGCTGCAAGGTAGTGCACAGCACCCCCCATGGCACACGCCCGGCGTGCAATCACCTCTGCAGAACAGTTCAAGCGGCCCACATATACAACCCTCCTGTCCGTCCATCGGGCCTTTTCCGGCTGACTGTCAACACAGTGAAAGGGGGCGGCGCGCTCAATCCCCTCAGGTGTGACCAGACTGGGCTAAAGGGAAGTTCCAACCCAGAACTTACCCAGCAGCATATGCTGAGCCAGCTGCCTGAGCAAAGGAGCTCCCTCCTGCATGCAGTCAGCCGGGGTACAGCATGCGGTACCCTTCTCTCAAACCCTAGGTCACCTTGACGGGCGACATGGCAGCGGTCAGCTCGCACTAGCAGCAAGGCCAATGATCAGTGAGAGGCCAGAGAACCTACCAGATGCCAGGGCGCTCGCAAGTGAGGAGGCCTGCAGTGCAGTGCACAGTCACACTCACAGCCGAGGGAGGCTACCCCGGGCACGGCCGTTATGCACTCCTGCGCTAGTAGTGGACCTACGCTGGTCACACTTCAGATGTCAAGTTTCCAGGTTTGTCACCGGGCCAGGCTATGGCTATTTACATGAGCCTTGATGCTCCGCTTACCTGTGCACTGCACCCTCCGCCGCCGCTGCCGCCGCCACCACTGCCACCACCGCCGCCAGAGGCCTGCATTGCCGCATGGGTTCATAGTGTATGGCCTCACAGACGATGCTCTTGCAAGCCTTCCCTCTTTGCCCCATGACAGCACATAGCCAGCCTGCCCAGTCTCATGCATGTCGTAAGGCAAGGCGGGCCTGGCTTGCAACTTGATCATACGTCTTGATTGTAGTGTTGCACTGACCTGGGCATTGGCTTGGGCAATGGCACTGGCTTGTGATGATGGGAAATTGATTGGCGGGAAGCCGGCAGACTGGGCCAGGGCCATGGCATCAGCAGCAGCGGCCTGGAGGAGGTGGCGGCCTGCATGCACCAATGCTGAGCAATATGAGGGCAGAAACACAGCCCAAGCCACCATGGCCTGCATGGCTATGCAGGCGCCCTGCAGGAAAGGATGTGCAGGACACTTGACTGCATTTGGAAGCCAAAGGACATCAAAGAAAGGGTTTGTCTTTTTAGTCGTACAGCCATGCTCTCAATCAGCATCCCTTCTGCTCATGCAGCCAGGCCTTTGCACCCGAATCGGTCAAGAAATGCCACGAACCCTTGCTTAACGTCACACATTACCAGTCCTGCCTTGTGTCCGTGCTGGACTGTTGCCTTGAAGAGTGTGCCAGGAATACCAGCAAGTAGGAAGCAAGCAGACCACCGTCCCTACTGGGCAGCCCGACCTACCCTGAGCCACGGCGGCCAGAGCCAGGAGCACGATCAGCAGGCTCATCCGCCTCATGGTGTCTGGTTGCTTCTGGATATGCTTTGAGATAAGCTGCAGACTACTAATGGGTAATGGTCGTTTCTGGCAACTGCGTCAGCTATTTATGAACCGCTTGGGTGGGTGAAGTGAAGTTGCATGAAGTTGTGCTGGCCATGCTGGGCAGTGAGGAGGAACCTCAGGGAAACTGTAACCGGAAGTGTGCATGAATAAGAGGTGCTGCATGATAGCGACTAGAAGACAACAACTAGGAATCTCAATATAAACAGCAGCATTGCAATAAGATCTCAAACTGAATCTCCCAAAACTTTTCATCATCTGGACACTAGAAGCAAGCATGGTACTGTTTCACAAGCTCAGGACCTGCCCTGGGTCAGCCCGGCTGCTTGAGAGCTTAGTGCCTTGGCTAGAGCCTTGGCAGTTGCTCTATCCACCTGGAACCCCACCAGCCTAGGTGCCTGCTTCCAGATGGGGACATCCACTACATCCGCCTGCTCTGCGCCTTGCAAGCCAGGCTGCTGCTCAACGCTGCTCTCCTCATTCGCATCTAAAACTACAGCAGCTGGGCTATTCTGTGCCTCCGACGCAAGGGGTGCCTGCTGACCGGCAGCTGGCATGGCTGCTCCTCCTGGACTGCTGCTAGGTTCCAGTCCGACTGGCCCTCCTGCTGATGATTCTAAGGCAGTATTGCTGGCAGCTGGGCTGTGTGCCCCGTCCGACTGGCCCTTTTCAAGCACTTCATCTTCTGCCAAGGTTGAGCTTGGCGCAAGTACGGTAAATGGTGATCGCAGGGTGGATGGGGTGGCAGGCCGGCAGCCCAACTGCCCAGCCAGCGCTTGGCAAGCCGCCTCCACCTGTACTCCCAGCAGTCCCACAAACTGCAGTGAGTACAACGTGACAGAGCAGCAGGCAGAGAAACCAGAAGCGGTGAACAGCCATGTCAAAGCCTTAGGCTGTGTAAATCCGCACATTAACCCTGAGATTTCCCCATGACCCCAAGCAAGACTAGCAGCAATGGTCCACATTGAGGGCCCCGCCGCACCCTGCAAGACAAGCCTTCCCCCCCCACACACAACACACACCACCACCACCCATAACTCGCAGCCTCGGGCCCGCATGGAGGCCTTTTGATGACCAACGCCTTCAGAATCCTCCCACCGCTCCAGTGACCCACCTCAGAAGCCAGCCGAGGGTTGCGGAGTGGGGAAAGGTCCACCAGAACCGTGTCTAGCACTCCTCCAGACTCTGCCGAAAACCCGGCTGGGACCGGCTGCTGCTCAACCACGATGCAGGGCCGCGCCATGGCGTCACACCACTGCCGGTAGATGTTAGCCAGGGGGCTGCCCTTGCGCTCGCGCCGGTAGCCGCTGCCCTTGACCGTAAGGAACCCCTTCTCCTTGGCCAGCTTAAAGACCTTGACCTCCTCTGTGTTAAGCCGGTGAGGCACCTGCCGGCTGCCTGTACCACGTGTCCTGGCTGCCCGGCCCTCAGACAGACTGCAAGCAGGGGCACAGCACGTCAACTATGAATGCCTGGTGACCACCTGCCAGGCAAGTCCGAAGCACCCCTGTCTAGTGCATCTAGGTAACATACGCCCAACTTCACTTCAGTGAGTTGTCTGGCCCAGGCCCTGAGAGTATGCTGCCACCACACCATGTACATACTTCCACGTGACAAGCTTCAAGTCACCAACCGTTGAACGTCATCCAGCGTTGGCCGCCATGACTTCAGCTTACTGCTGCACTGAGCCAAGCCTCTTCGATGAAATGATATAGCGGGGGCGACAGGGCGACGGAAGAAGGCAGCTTGCAACCTCCACTGTATAGCCATACCCGTTAAGAGTAGCAGCTTCTTATGAACGGGCTGACATCAAGGTTCGAAGCGTCGCTTGGAAGGCGTGCTGGTCGACAAAGTATATGGTTCAACCTGTGGTTGTGGGCGCGAGCGCCATGAGACCTGTGGCTGCCATTCCGCAACACTAGCTATCAACCCATCTCTTCTAGATGGCATTACCCTGCTACATGTGTGTACATGGACTGTTCGCACGACCCAAGGTACAACGACTCTTCACGAAAGGGGTCTGAACAGAGTTCATATCACACAACTGGTGCAAAGGGCAGCAACCTCACTTGGCACAAGAGGAACATTTGCACTGATGTGCACAAGAAGACTGTTCCGTTTCAAATGCCGACCAGATGGATTCACAAAGGAAGCAGAGAAAGATGTACTAGCATACATACATGTTACAAATGACCACTACAGGCCAAGGCCCCCAAATCTCGCGTGTCGACATATAGTTTCTGGCACCCTTTGTCAAATCCTACAGTAACGCACACGACGAGCTGTATGTCAAGCTGCCTCAGCGCCGAGTGCTGGCCCGAAAACTACCCCGCCGACTGCTCGTGCCCATCACCACGGTGCAGTGCATCATGCATGGCTGTAAGCGGGTCAGACGCCCCGCCACCAGGCGTGTGCTCCGCTGAGAAGGCCCTCCGCTGGAGGCGGTGTAGCAGCAGGTAGATGAAGAGATGAATGCCTAGAACATAGGCAAACGCCACCAGGCGCCCCATGGGATACTGCTTGAGTATCCGCACCACCTACAAGGGCAGGTGGGGAAGCTACCAGCCGGTCACTTGATTGGTGGTGGCGTCGGTCACTCAGTGAAAGCTGACAAAAGCAGCAAAGCAGGGTGAATGCAATAAAGTGCGACCCCAGTTGATTTTTCGGGAGTGTGCCAAGAGCACATGGAGAGTACTCAGACCTGCATGCACCTAAGCGGCAGAGCCATGCAGCTGCTGCAGGCTGATTGAAGCAGCATGCCCAGAACACCTCCGTTCCCAAAGACACCCACAGATGCCACCAAATAGGAGCCAGGCAGCAAGAACGCATCGAGTAAATAGTGTTTGGCCCACCTGAGAGGCTGTGGCATCAAGGAACCTGGCACCCGCTTTGACTGCCCCGCCCACACGGTTGTTGTTGGCCAGCCTGCACCCACGCAAGCCCCAGATTTATCAAACACGTCAGGCCTTTTCAGGGGCCTACAGCCCTTCGCTTCCCATTCTGAAGCATGTTTCTACCTCCCACCCAATGCAGCGCACACGCGTGTCCTCCATCAACAGCCTCAGCAACAATAGCCTTGGCCATCCAGGTGCCCTCCCCTCCCCTCCTTCCCAGCGCTTGCCTATGGTAAGCGTCCCCAATGGTGTCCATAGGCACCACCGCGTCCTCGGCTGCTGCAATGGCACGATCGGTGAGCGCACGCCGCTTCACCTGCACACGCGCGCAGACACCTTAGCAGGGTTTCCTATAATAGAAGGGAGGCAACGCGCGTCCCTCAGCACCTGGACACCAACGGCCTGGCTGCACCCAAGATCCGCCGCTGCTGGGCCACCGCAGCAGCCGTGCTGACAGTAGCAATGTAACCTGCCCTGGTATTACCTAACACCATCATAACACAATAGGGATGCTATCCATGTACGCCCCTCCCTGTCGGGATAGAGACGGGCCCTTCTTGTGACTGACCAGACTCTACAGCAGTAATCCGGAGCACGCCCATCCCGCCTCCTGCTATGCCTGCTACATGGAGACCCACTCCAGGACCCACAACGCCATCGTTCATGTGCCTACTGCAAGGCATGGACCAGCTTGCTCTCTTCCCTCACTCCAAATCATCCTCATCAGTATCATGGCCTGCCCTCCTAGCATCCTGCGCCCGCAACGAACCCCCCCCCCCACCACCACCACACACACACCACACCAAACCACACAAACGCACACACACAGCCACACACCCATACATAGATCCAGCCTAACAGTCTGCCACCCCTTCAATACCTGTGCCGCCTCCTGCCGCGCCTGTGCCAGCTCCCTCTCCATCCCCAGCTGCTGGGCGGCCTTTTCAGAGGCTATGCGCTCCAACTGGGTCTGCAGCGCCACCAGTAGTAGGCAAAACTAGGCAGAGCACCACAAGGCAAGTTGGCTGTGCTCCTCCGGCAAAATTTGAAACTGTTGAGCAGCAAAATGCTGGCAGAAGCCTCAAAACTGACACGCTTCAGGTGATCTGCACACCAAGACCCACTGCATGCCTCGCTTTAAAGCAGGTCCGCCCACCCACCCAGAGCACTTCTCCACGGTGGCCGCCCTGAATGGGAAAAGTTAAAAAGCACACTACCCACCTGCTTGAGATACAGCAGGTCTGTGACCTCCTTGAGCCTTCGCTGTAAATCCCCGGCATCAGAGTGGGTCAAGGTGTCCGCCAACTGCCGCTTGAGGCTGCCCACCTGCAGACGAACGCAGCAACGCAGCGCTGTTGGTGTGCTGCCGCTTGAGACTGATCGCCAGGGTCCAACGCTAGCACATTGAATGCATAATACAGTGCCCTTCACATAGTGTGACCTAGACATTCTCCTTCACTGCTCACAAGAAGTCAAAGCAAGGAGGTACGCAGCCTTCTAGCAAATGCGGTTACAGTAAAATCTCTATAGATACCACTCCCTGCCGGAGGACATGCCAACCCTAGGTGTATAACGGCCTCCCAAACCCGACACCGCACCTCTGCCTTGAGTCGCACCAACTCCTCGTCTGCTGCCGCCCGGCCCTGCTCTGCTGCCGAGGAAGCCCCCCTCTCCGCCTGCAGCGCTGACTCCAGCTCTGCTATCCGCTGCTGCAGCACCTCGGGGCTTGACTGCGCCGCCAGCTCAGCCTGCGGGCGGTGGGTACCAAGGCATACGTTCGTCCCAGGGACGAAGCTGATAACGCTGGTGCACGCCGGCAAGGTATGCCTGAGGGCAGGCTGAGGATTAGTTCTGTAAGCCGCCTGTCCTGTTCCAAACACCATAAGGCTCGACTGCACTTCCACTCAGCCCTGCCTCTCTGCACGCCTATACTACCACCCTAACTGCGTAAGAGGTTGCGGCCTCGCCCTGCGACACCGCCCCGTCTCTATAAATGCTAGCACTCAAGATAGCTGCTAGTGTCTCGTGTTCTCACCTGCTTTTGCAACTTGCCCTCGGCTGCTCTCAGCTGGTGAGCCAGGGAGTCAACCTCATGCTCGAGCGCTGTACACCGCTCTTCTGCCGCGGCCAGCCTGCTGCTGCGGTCCTCTACGTCGCGCTGAAAGGGACGAACAGAGGGGAACACCAACCTCCGTATGGCCGCAAGGTTCAAGGGTGGCATTTCTTAAGTTCAAGGACACATCCTCATAAACTGACTGGCAGGCTGGCCTGAATGTGGAGAGAGTGCTCCAAGTCCCACTCCTAGCAGGGGATTGAGGCCCGCACCTGCACTTGTAGGCAAGACCCATGCCGCACCATCGTGCACCAGTCCTTGACCAGCCTCCCCACGCTCCTCTACCCCGCCCTCATACCCACCTGCATGCGTGCCAGCGAGGACGCGCTGTCCTGCAGGCTGCCCTCCAGCTCGTGCTCTCGCGCTGCGGCCGCTTTCCTCGTCGCAGCATGCGCAGCGCGCTCCTCCTCAAGCAGGCCCTCAATCTCCTCCACTTCCTTACGCAACGACTGTATGAGCTGGCCTTCAGAGACCTGCGGCGGCATGGGATGCAAGTGGAGCAGGACCTTTTAGACCTCTGTGGGGGAGTAGCACATGCAGGGAGCCTAGCCCAAAATTTTTACGAGGGAGGGGCATGGGCCAGAGATGGCATACGTAGCTTGCTCCTTCTCCAGCACTCCGGGAATCTCATCAGACATTCGGTGGAATAACTGTGTACGCCGAACCCACAAATAAACATTGGGTGCAGAGGATATAGTGGGACAAAACCAGCACCCAGTGTTGTTGGATAAAGAGGTGCAAGGGCGAGAGTTGCATGAAAAGGGAACGAGTCCACGCATGGCAAGCCCTTCCCCTGCTAATGACATGTGTGCTCCTGAGTCTACGTGCGAAGGTCGTGCCGCACCGCCACCAGAAGGTGCAGCCCCACCCCACCCCAACCATCCCCCACCCACCCAACGCCCCCTCTCACAATGTGGCCCTCCATCAGCAGGGAGTAGCCAGATTACAATGCAACCCGCACACCACAGAGATCGCAATTTTCCCAGCTGGCTACCCCCGCGCCAGCCAAATCAACCAGCAAGCCAGCTACCAACAGAAGCTGCGTGCTTGCCTAGCGGACCAGCGAAAGCATCGAGTTCGCCTCTTGCAAGTGCTGTTGATCACTGCCGCTGTTGATCACTGCCGCAATCACTGCCCATGTACTGAGCACCAAGCCTCAAAAATGCCCTTGCCTTGTGCCCGCTATCCGCAGAGCAAAATGCCTCCTGGGAGCTCTGCAGCCTGCTCTTTTAGGAGGAAAGCGTTTCTTAATGCTGCAGAGCCGGCCAGACACCCTGCAGGGTCCCTACCTTGCGCTCCTGTATCATGGCGGCGTTGGCTTCCTGCAGGTGCTGCAGCTGCTCCTCCAGCACCCCACACTTGCGCTGGGCGCCCTCCAGCTGCTCCTTCACACCTCGCAATTCTGCAGTCGGGTACCAGCACGACTGGTCATGCGCACTCATCAGCCAATGACTGGAGAGCATAGAGTGTGGCTAGGACACCCAGCATGTTGACTCCCCATGTGCAGACGTATCTTGCGCTTGACTGTTCTTGGTGATCCCGGCAAACAGCATAGTGCAAAGTGCGCACGGCCAAGCATAGCGTGCGACGAACCTGGGCACGCAGCTCCCTAGGAGCCCGACCTGCAGTGAGCATGTTGTCCTGGGCACCCACCTCCGTCTTTTGTGGCCATTGCATGCTGCAACGCAGCCTCCGCGCTGATCCTGGCAGCCTGCGCACGTGCTAGGTCATCCTCCAACCGCTCAATCTCCCCACTGCCGCCTGCCACAGGAACAGGGTTACCCTAGCTTAATGCGCACTAGCTGTACTATGCAATGGTCAGAAATGCTAGGAGACGTGCATGACAGTAGGTATGAAGAATGCAGAAGGGAGCGTGCTGAGTTTCCTAGGATAGACACGACGCAAGGGACCCGCCTAGCACCTACGAAGCTGATAAAGTAATGCCTGGGGCACAACATCCACCATGCCACCACCACTAGTGGCCCCATCTATGTGAACGAGAGCAGATCGCGGGTACACGGGCGCAGCACGCCCTCGCCACTTGTCAGATACAGGCATGATGCTGGAGTAGATGTGCCACCTCACTGCCTTACCCGGCAGCATGGTCAGGTGGCGGTACGCTGTTAGACTAGACTAGACTAGACTGCCTTACCCTGCGCCTTGGCGTCCGCTACCCTCAGCATCTCCTCCAGCTGCTGGTTCTCCTGCTTGTACTGCTCCAGCCGCTGCTTGAGCCGAGCCACCACCTGCTGCAGCCGCAGCTCCCGCTGCGACACCGCGCCGCCTGCTGGAACGACGCGCATGGGGTCCATCATGCCAAGGAGCAAGGAACAAAAACCTCGCCAACAGGTGCAAAAAGAGCCAACGTGTGTCTTACTGCTGGAGCTACACGTAGGCGGGCAGCACGAAGATTAGGACACACTTACATATACTGGTGCACTGTTCATGCTGCCCAAGCATTGGACTGCGCTGTAAGCAAGGCAAGTGGAGCCCTGACCAGTGACAAAGTTTTTAATGCCAGCTGGACTGCAGTCAATCAATCCTCCGCAACCGAGCCCTGTCAGTGGCCCACGTGCTCTTCTGTGCAGCTACATGCCGACGTGTTGCCCGCACCACACCTGCCAGGCTTTTGGCCTCGTCAAGCTCCTCTTCACTGCGCTGCAACCCACCGCCATCGCTCGCTGCCTCGCCGTCAGCCTTTCGGTCTTGTGCCGCGTGGGACCCACCGGCACCATGAATGCCATTGGTGCTGCTTGCGTCAGCCACAAGCTCAGCATCCTCTGCAGCACTCGCTGCCTGGTTGCTTCCTGGCTGGGCCAAGCTACCATTAGCTTGGTCGCGGGGTGCCGGAGCGCTCGTCGCCTGGGCGGCATCTGCAGGTAGAGTCGCGTTGCTACCGCCTGCTGTCGGGACAGCGTCAGGACTAGCAGCCCCTTCCTGCTCAGCTTCGCGCTGCTTGAAGGCGGCGCTCGCGGCTGAAGCTGACACTGTGTTCTGCTCGTGTGTTGCATCACGAGCAGGCAGCTCCTGCGGCCTTTCAGTGCTGCTGCTGACCACCCCATCTGCTTCTGCCTCCCTTGGCTCGGAACCTGCCGGCTGCGGCTCTTGGCTAGCTGCAGTGACAGCTTGCCGCGGCAGCGGGGGCAGCGCCCGGGTTGCATGAGCGACAGGACTGGCAGCCAAGGATGCACCAATGCGCGGCTGTGGTAAAGCCGAGCTTGCAACTTTTGTTGGGCTTGTGGCCTTTCCAGGAGAGGGCTGCTGCTCATGTTGCTCACTGAAGCTGGGTGCTGCTGCTAGTTGACTGAAGGGAGTGCCACCAGGCTGTTGCTCCACGCTTGCTTCCGCAGCCTGACCTTCCGGTGCCACTTCTGACGAGCGACTGCCTGCGCCCGAGGTGGCTAGGAGCTCACTGGGTTCTGCACCGCTGCTGGAGCGGCTGCGGCTGCCCTGGCGGCTGTGGCCACGAGGCGGGCTGGGAGCAAAGCTGGCCTGCCGCTCATGCTTGCTGCCGCTCACTGAGTGTGGGCCCTGCACTTTATGCGAGTGCAGCTTTATGAGAGTGTGTTAGTGGACATGCGGGAGGAGTGGAAGCGACCCAGGCGCCTGACCAGCCCCACGGGCACCCACCTGGAGTGGCGCACGCTCGTCCAGGTTTCTCGACCCTGCACGCCACTGTTCATCCCGTTATTCCGTACTAAAGCTCTGCACAGCGTGCACGTGAGACGGAGGAGTCCACGATCTGTGCCTAAGCAGCACTTGCCCTGCGAGGTGCTAACGGTCTTGGCTGTTCGATCCACCGCATGAAGGAGCTCTTCCGCGGCCTTCAACTGGCTCTGAAGCCAACTAGCTCCTCGATTCATTGCAGTGGCAAAACCAGCCTGTAGCACAGAACCTTTTTCGCTCTGGGCTGCTAGGACAATCCCATTCTGCTTCCAGATATTCGTAAAGAACTGGCTAGTAGCGGCTCTGTCAAGTGCAAGACATCAATGTTGGTTCCCGCTTCCACCTTACGTCCCTGTGAACCAAATGTATCCCCTTAGATCGGCATATATTCCTCCACTTGTGCAAACTGGCCTCCGTGCTAACCACCATGCATCATGCAATGCCATGGGCTGGCTTCTCGGCCAGTGTATGTCTCGGCGGCATAGCACTCGTGCGACTTAACACCATTATTGTGAAGCAGGATGCGGACGGGGTCTGTAGGCAAGACTCGAAGCACTCCAAGCTAAGCAGGCAACCAGCTGAGCCATCCATAGGCAGCTACTGCGCTATGATGGGATTGCTGTGCATCCTGCTCCATAGAGGATCACGCTGGAGGTGAACAAGTCCAGACAAGCTGCACCCCCGTTTGGCCCCCGTGATTGGTCCAGACCAAGCGCGCTTTACTCGCGATTCACGGAATCCAGTTTTGCGGTCTTCCTTCGATTCCTGTCCTGCTTGCGGCCCCCGAAGGCCCCAACCTCGGTCACTTGTCACTCCTTGGGCAGCTGGATGGTCTCACACTTGCTGCCTAGTTGAACCTGCGTTGGATGGTCCTGACCGGATGGCTCACACCTGCGCGCAGCATGACTGGATAGCTGATAGCGGGTCCTAGCAACCGCTCCGCAGCGTCTTCTGCGCATCTACCCTGTCAACCTGCGTAGCGACTGGGTACGGCGCCTTCCAGCAGGTGCAGCGGATACTCGCTAGGGAGAGATTTTGCCGGCGACAGGCGAACATATCTCTCACAGGGGATGCTTGCAACAGAGCCTGCCATCAAGTGCCGACCTGCAACTTGAAAGGTCAGCTTGCAACTTACCCAGTGTGTGAGCCCCAGCCCCTCTGGCACCTGAGTGCAGGAGGAATGCTGACCCTGAACCATTATTTAGCGTTTAGCCTTATGCTGCTCACGTCTGTAGCAGCTGTGCTTCCTCAACCCCCTTCCCCGCCGTCCTTGGAAGGTGAGGGTCCCTTCGCGTGCCTACACGTGTACCAAGGCAGGGTCCTGGGCTGGCATGTGACTGTGTGTCAGCACCCGGTATTTACTGGGTAGGAGTGTGCCGGCGAGGGCTGCACTTGGAACCTTTACTTTAACGGGGCAGCGGAGGACAGTACGGGCGTCCACTTGCTTGGGCAACTACCTCGTTACGGTCTGAAATATTGAAGTTGTGCCAGGTTATCGAGCCAGCAAAACATTCAAGAGGGGGTGGATTTCCAAGCCCAGTAGTTCCTTAGCCCCGCACCTACAGACATTTCTCTATCTCTGCAGAGATGTGTGGAGCTGTCAACTACGCAGTCATCCTTGCGGATCCCAAGTATCTTCTGCACCCCGGGCCTGGCAACTGCCGCTATGCAGCCGACGCACTGTCCTGCTGCGCCCAGTGTGGTGCCAATAAGCAGTGTGCCGCCTGGTTTTTCACGACAGTGCCGGGGTTGGACTGCGACTCAGGCGACGCTGCGTGCAAGTCTACGCAGCAGGTAAGCAGAAGCTTCCTTGCTGGACGGCCAGGGGTATGAAAGGAGGGAAGCAGACCTTGTGCAGGGCAGCAGCAGACTGTGGCTCGTTTGCAAGCATCCCCGTGGTGATTTCATTACCATGCCCACTACCTGCAAGCTTCACTGTGATCTCTCTCAGAGCTCCCAGCTGGTTTGGATGCGTATTGGCGTCCCAACTGAGCCCTGTGGCAGCTCCCAGCGCCACCTACCCGGCCAGCCCAGGCACGCTCCTGAGCAGCAGCTTTGCTCGCATACTGTTGCAACACATTAGCCCACAGGCCATGTGGCCGCGCTCCGCGGAGGAGGTACCCCACAATGGCGGCCACATGCCTGCTCTGCAGGCGCCAGATAGCTGCGGACCAAGCAGCTGCAGCCTGTACAGCGGGTACTACAAGGTGGACAACGGGAACTCTACTTCCTTCTTTTCCTATGGCCTGACGGCGGGAGCTTACAAAGGGCGCAGCAATGGCGGTTCCCTTGATAAACCCGACGCAGCCCCGGACCCTGCAGCAGGTGGGGCACGCACATAGCACGCAGGCTCGCTCCGTGTGTCATGCTATGTGACCTCCATATTTAAGACTGCTTAGTCCTTGAAGCCAGCATTAGTATGCCCTGCGGTGCCCTGGCTGTAATGCCAATTATTGTGGGCTTGTAATGTGCCCAAGGGCATCAATCAGGGTTAGCTTTTGCCCCAAAGTACAGGTCATGTGCATGGGATGCTGGCAATAGGTAGCCTGCTTTCCTGAACGGCCTGGCTGCTGATCTTTAGGCCCTGACTGCCTTCCGCCAACTGGTTACCTTGTCCTGTCTGTGCTGCAGAGAAAGGCATGACGGTGTGTTTGGCCTTTGATTACCAGGACAACACCGCCACTGCAATAAACAGGCCGTGCGAGTTGTTTGCTGACTCAGGTGGGGGCTGATGAAAGGAGGAGCAATGGGCACGGACGATGCCAGCACGACAGGCATGGCCATGGGTGTACTGCCATATTCAGTGCCGTACTGTTGACGGGTTCAATTGTTCAATTGCTCTCCACAATGCCGAGAAGTCTGCCTATCGCTTAGGGTGTGCACCATATGTGTCCCATCTCCTCCAATGATGAGTGGGCCGGGCATCTGACGCTGTCCATGCTGTGCCTGCTGTGCGTGCAGTTGAAGATTGTGTGGAAGCGTGCAACTCGCAGCGCTACGCAGCCCAGGCCATCGGCAGCGGCGGCGGCTGCTTGGCCTACTCATTCAATGCCGCCGAGAAGTCTTCCTGCTTTGGGGGTGCCAGAGATGAGGATGGGAAAATAATAGCCAAGGCAGGGGAGTGCCTGCTGTTCACACGGGTATCCAAGGCGCGGGCGCGGGCTGACAATGATACCAAGCTGACATATGGGGCGATTGATGCCAGCGCGATACCAGGTGTGAGGAGCACCGCACACCTTGGGTTGCCTTGCTTTAAGCACCTGTCCCGTTCAGTAAGCCCCGTCCCGCTACCCTAGAGATGGGACAAGGCGTGTCATGTCTTTGCGCACAGTGACTACCCTGGCGCCGTCCGCAGTAGCACAGTCCCAGAGAAGGAGCCATGCCACCATGCGTCTTGCACATGAGCTGTGTTGTTGCTCTGGTCTTCCACCTGCCACATTGACTGCACCCTAGCACAGGTTTCGGCCGCTGTAGAACACTGAGCATGCTTCAGTTGTCCACTGCTGCCCTGCTTGCAGCCTTGCCCTCGCCATGCCCAGCAGCTGACCTGCGCTGGAGGCTACAGTTCAAGCTGGTCATCAATGGTAGGTGGGGGCCGCCTTTGTACTCCTGCTGCCTCCGCGCATTAAAATCGGGTGGATTGGTTGTGCTGCTACCTGCCACAAAAACGAACGCGTTTGCGCCTTCCAGCCGGCCGCACAAGGCTTGGTCCTGTCTTTTCAGTATGCTTCGCTGGCATGTAACGATGCGTTGCGCCCTGTGCAGGCCCCGACTGCCCTTCACTGCTCAGCTACAAGAAGGTCTTGCGCACAGCGGTTGCCGCCAGCGCTGGAGTCTTGGCAACAACAGTGGACCTAACCTGCCAGGAGGGCTCCAAGCCTTCGGCAGCAGCTACAGCCCGGCCAACCTGTTCTGCAGCGAAACGCACAGCAGGCGCAGCAGGGTCTGCGAGCTCGTGCCAGCAGCTGCAAGTCCAAGTCCTGCTGGGGCCGTTCACGCCTACGGAGGGCGCCTCCGCGCAACAGAAACTCAAGGCGGCTACAAAGGGTGGCGGGCTCAAAACGGCGTTGGCAGGGGTGCTGCCGTCGGCCCAGTTCACGCTGTCACAGCTGCCTCTACAGGGGGAGGTTACGTGCCAAGACGGCGCTGGAAAGGCTTGCTGAAGCCACCGGCTTCTATACCGCTGGTTTTTGTCGATATGACGTCAGATTGCGGAACCGATTGTGGAGCTGGTTTATTGCTCCTCCGTCCGTTGGGTGGGAGACCCGGCAGGTTACTGCTTCTTCATGGTCATTGTCTTTATCAGCGCTTGGTGCTTCTTGAATAAATACCTGACTGTGCCTCCTTTCATGGAGGCCGCCTCTGTCCCAGCCGTGTTGTCTTCTCCCTCAGTCGAACTGCCCTCTTCATCGTGAGCGTTTTTGTGAGCTTTGATTGCCAGGCCACCATGAGTCAAACATGACTCGTTCCTGGGTGTCCACTGTGCTTTAGCCGACCTCTTCACCTTTGTCGTACGCAGTTTGGTTGATTTGCTTTACGGCGACAGGCAGTGAAATAGTGACTTGCATGTTTTGCTGTAGTCTGACAGCTGCTGGATGTTGAAAATGCTCTGGGGAACGTGGTTCTCTCAACCCTGCTTGCGCAGCTCGGAGCTATATCTACTAGGGCCTGCCCTCAGTTGCTCTCGGTAACATTGTGCATGCATATGTAGCATGTGGAGTCCTGGTGCAGGTAACGCTGTAAAAGGTAAAATGATGGTAGATGAGTCAGTGTCAGGGAGTCAGTCATGAGCTGTGCATGCAAAAAGAAGGTCAATGCCTGCATGTGTGAAGCCAAGCCTGGCCCGTGCGGCAGGAAGGCTAGTTAAGCTTTGTCCATCTTTGTTTGTTTGCACATCTTACAACAAAGGGCTGAGAGTGCCCACAGCAACTCCTCTCACATGACACAGTGCTGCATACTATTGCAGCAGCAGAAGGGAACACACAGAAAAGCCATGCCAGCTGGGTGGCAAGGAGCAAGTGAAGTTAGAGAAAGTGGAAAAACAAGTGCCCTCTCAAGTCGCAATGTGGCTCTGCTTCCTATTTTGAACCCTCGTCTCCCTGCCTAGCAACTGCTTGACCACTCAAAAAAGTGAACCCGGCATCATCTATCGCTAGCTCTAATGCCCTATTTAGTCTCAATCAAGTTGCATGCCTAGTTGCTGAGGCCCTCGCCACTGAGCCCAGAGCCAGTGTTGCCGACGCCGCTGTTGTTGGCACCAGTGTTGCCGCTGCCATTATTCTGGAAGCCGGTGTTGCCAGCGCCATGGTTCTCAGCACCAGTATTCCCCTGGCCGGCATTGTTGGCGCCGGTGTTGCCCTGGCCGACGTTGTTGGCACCAGTGTTGCCCTCCCTGCAGGAACAAGATAGGAGAGCCGGTCAGGTACAGCGAGCCTGAGATTGGTGTCACAGAATCAGGCAAGCCGCCAGCCAGAGCACACACACCGCCGGTTCAGAGCCGGACCCTCTCTCTTTGCGCATGTAATGTCATGGAGCAACCATTGTGCAGGCAGTCAGAATTAATACAAAGGGTCTTCCAACTGCTATTTTTGAGACCGTCATCCTGGTGACTGGCGTTGGCAAGGGAAACAGTAAACCACCCAGCTATGATAGGCACTCACCCAATGTTCTTGTCTCCAGTGTTGCCGGCGCCTATGTTCTGGTTGCCAGTGTTGCCGTCGCCCTGGTTCTGGTTGCCGGTGTTGCCGTTGCCGCTATTCTGGTTGCCGGTGTTGCCCTGGCCCACATTGGCGCTGCCAGTGTTGCCCTCACCCTTGTTGTAAGCACCTGTGTTGCCAGAGCCTGCATAGTACAGAATCAGCCACGCAAGATCAAAGTCTTGTTGAAGTGCGTGTGCGACACTTGCGATACAAGCCTTGCACACATTTCAGCTTCCACAGTCTCGGGTGTGCCAAACGCAATGCATAGCCGGCCAGCTAGCCAGCATAGCACGTGAGCGAGCACAGGACCTAGCGCGCTAAATTGGTGCCCTGCAACCTAATATGCACCACCGTCGTCTCCTATCCTAGCACATGCCAAAAAGGCACCCAGCTGTGACGGGCACTCACCCTCATTGCTGTCGCCGGTATTGCCCGAGCCGTGGTTCTTGTTGCCGGTGTTACCCTCGCCCTCGTTCTGGTTGCCGGTGTTGCCCTGGCCGTTGTTCTGGTTGCCGCTGTTGCCCTGGCCCTGGTTGCTGCTGCCGGTGTTGCCCTCGCCCACGTTCTTGTCGCCGTTGTTGCCGGCGCCAATGTTGCCATAGCCGGTGTTGCCAGCCCTACAAGCATTACCCACAAGTACCGGGTTCGTCATGCTGACTCATGCTGACAGATTGGCAAGAAGCTGAAGGGGAAGTGCAAGCATAGCGCCCTAAGCAGAAGAGTGGGCTGTGCAGCAAAGTGTACTAAGTGTGAAGACGGGTGAGGTGTACCGCACCTCCTGCGGCTGCGTGCAGTGTGAAGGTGACACTCCAGGGATGGCAAGCTGCCCCACAACCAAACTTTGGCAGGAAATGCACTAAAAACAAACTCACCCGATGTTTTTGACGCCGGTGTTGCCCTCGCCGGTGTTCTCAGAGCCGTTGTTGCCATTGCCGGTGTTCTTGTCGCCGGTGTTGCCCTCGCCATTGTTCTCAGCACCAGTGTTGCCCTTGCCAACGTTCTTGTAGCCGGTGTTGCCCTCACCCTCGTTGAAGGCGCCGGTGTTGCCCTGGCCCTTGTTAAAGGCACCTGCAGGAGGAGAGAGGGGAGTAGACTATGGTCAGTAAGTTCAAGCATGCAGGCATGAGGCAGGCTTCACAGAGAGGCAAGACGCCCTTCATCAAGCAGATCATGAGTCATGCAGGCGACAAAATTAGACTGTCACATACATTCATTCACACTCTTTCAGGTCCGCTCAGAGTAGGAATTGGCATAACCTGTGGGAGCCAGCCCTTCAGGACCACAAAACAGGTGCAGTCAGGGGACCTGCTCACTCACGAGGTCCACTGCTGCCGCAACAAGCCATATTGGCCCAGAAAGCATCCGAGCCCATGCGCATACGAGCAGGACGTGAGGCTGGCGGCTCACCAGTGTTGCCCTCGCCCTCGTTGCCGTTGCCGGTGTTGCCCTGGCCCTTGTTCTTGTTGCCGGTGTTGCCCTGGCCCTCGTTGGCGCTGCCCACGTTGCCCTGGCCGTTGTTGGCATCACCAGTGTTGCCCTGGCCCTGGTTGGCGTTACCGGTGTTGCCCTCACCCTGGTTGGCATTACCGGTGTTGCCCTGCAGGCGACACATGCAGGAGGCCAGACATTAGGAAGAGCAAAATACTTATGTGTTATAGAGCTACAGTGCCAACTGAGGTACAGGGCTGGCTGACAAAGTTGCTCCATGCAGACTTGTCTACCAAGCACCAACTTGCATCACAACTTTGCAGTAAGCACCCCATTGACACATGGCACGCCAGTAGGTACTCACCGCGCCGACGTTGCTGCTGCCGCTGTTTCCCTGGCCCACGTTGCCGGTACCAGTGTTGCCGGCACCCACGTTCTTGACACCGGTGTTGCCCTCGCCATCATTGTAGAAGCCGGTGTTGCCGGAGGCGCCCTTGGGGTGGTCATCACCCACATTCTGGTCGCCGGCGTTGTTGTTACCAACGTTGCCCTGCAGCAAGAAGGAGATGGGCAAGGAGGCTCAGCTGTTGCGTATGTGAACTGTCAGTGATGGAGGCATGCAGGAGCTTGCATTGCAGCAGCATGCAAGGGGCACTGTGCAATGCTGCACAGCATCCACCTGTGTTATAGGCTTGCAGGTCTGGGGCTTAGCTGCGGTTGTCGAAGGCCAGATTCCACAACTTCAATGATAGTCTGGCATGCAGGACACATGCATGCATGCCGCAGTAGAAAGAGGCCCACCACTCACATTGCCAGAGTTGTAGTTGCCGACATTGTTGGTGCCGGTGTTGCCATAGCCGATGTTTCCCGTGCTGTCAGCAGCGCAGTTGGGGTCAGAGCTGGCCTTGCCGCACACAACGTACAGGAAGGCGGTGCAGCCGGATGCGGCACCATAGGCGCAGGTGTTGCCCTGGTAGTCCTTCAGGCCCCAGGTCCAGATCTGGCCAGCAAAGTTCTGGAGCTCGTAGGTCACAGAGGTCTCATAGCCCTGCTTCCTGCAGAGCGGCAAGGGGTGAGGGAGGAACACACAGTGAGTCAGCTACGGCCCACCGATGTGGCTCGCGAGTTGGGGCACCAATATGACAGCTCAAGGCAGCCAGCTTGGCAGCTTTGACCTCAGATACCAGATCCCTGACAGCTTTATGGTGCAGGGCGGCAGCGCCAGGTCGCCCATCGTAGGGTTGGAGAGGTACTCACGTGCAGAACTGGTCGGCCAGGGCCTTGGTGATGGCAGACTTTTCTGTGGTCCAGGTGGGCGCAACCAGCAGGATCTCCTTGCCAGTGCCAGGGGTGATGCTGGCAAAGGGGTACACCCAGCAGGTGTCTGCAAAAGGGCGACGGCGAAGGGATATTTCAGCGTGGCCCAGGGGCTGTCATTTATAATTAAGCTAACATCCAGTCCATTGTCAAACATACAGTCCTCAGGAGGCATTCTCAACAAGAGCTCACCCTTGTCAGCTGCCTTAAGAAGCCTAGCAGCGCTCGCAGACATGGCGGCTGCCAGCAGCAGCACTGACAGGGTGGCGAACCTCATGGTGGGCACCTGCACAACAAGCAGGTGAGACCCCTCAGAGAAAGCTCAATGCTGCACGGGCTGATCCAGACTCCCCCACACGTGAGGCAGAAGGGCAAAAGGTGAAGGGATCTAGCCGACGACAGCCTTCGAGCATGACGCGCCAACAAGGCGCCATGACTTCGAAATATTGAGATCTTCTCAAGATCAGGCTTGAATAAAGCTAGAGTATGCCATTAAAGTCAGAAGAAATCAAGATGTCTCAGTCTCGCACCTGACGAGCAGTTCTAGTCAGATGGTAGATGCGAGATGCCGGCGACCTTCCCTCACAAGGTTGACACACACTCACACGGTCAACAGGCCAACAGTGCAAATGTTGAGC
Organism: Parachlorella kessleri; assembly: GCA_001598975.1. Taxonomy (NCBI): domain Eukaryota; kingdom Viridiplantae; phylum Chlorophyta; class Trebouxiophyceae; order Chlorellales; family Chlorellaceae; genus Parachlorella; species Parachlorella kessleri. Next base: position 21,128 of record BBXU01000741.1, on the reverse strand, counting down.
TAATAACAGGGCTGGCTCAGCTACGCTTTAAGAACAGGGGCCGGGGGTCCCGGCGTAAAACCCTGCCGAGCGCGCCGCCCTTCGCGGAAAACCTCGCCGGCGACAAGGACGAAGCGGCGTAATTGCCAACTGTTCCGCACTACCATAGGAAACGAGCGATAGTGCCATCGACCCACACAAACGGCCTCAAGAGGTACACAGCAACAGTAGCACAGTTGACCACAGCATAGCCAGCCACCAACAAAGCCAGCTGCCTAGTGCTGGGCGGCCGCATGTTCAGCAAAAGGATCATAAATGGTACAGTGTAATACCTAAACTCAACAAGGTGCGCTGGAACCAGCACCAGACACGCACTGCAAGCAAACAAGGCCTGCCATAGAAGACCCTTGTGCTGAACCCTGCTCCACAACTGTGCCACCGCCGCCACATAGAGTGGCACCAGAGCATACCGCACCCACCACCGCCGATTCAGCACTCTCCGCCAGAGGTAAAAGGTATAGTGACGGTTGTCAGCCAGCAGGAAAGGGTGAACTAGGGTGGCTCGCTGCACAGCTGCTGCCGCTGCACTGGCGATAATGGTTACCAAGGCCCACTGTGCCGGCCCTGCCCTAGCAGCCGCACGAAGCCCTGCCCAGAGCGCTGTCGGCGACCAAAAGACCGGTGCCAGCCAGCCAGTACTGTACAGGGCAAAGTAGAGGGGCTGCACCAAGTGCCTCACGGGCGTATGGTGGGCCTTGTCCCCCACTACTACGCCTCCGTTCCAAAGCACGAAGGCTGCAAAGCTGGCTGTCACTGCCGCCAAACCCCAGAGCTGCTGAAGTAGCTCCCACCTAAGAACCCAAGCTTGCCGCAACGTGGCTGCCAGCACTCGTGGAAGGTCCTGCAATCTCTGCTCTGCCACCGTGCTGTCCCAGGTTTCAACGCGGCCGCCGTTGCTGCCACCTCCACTGCCCTCCTGCCACTGGCAGCCAGCCTTCAAGGGCTTCCTTGGTTGACAGCGGTCCAGGATTGCGTCAGCCACAATGAACACTACCCAGACTGCGTTTGTCTGCCGCATGAGAACCGCGGCAGCGGCCAGTACTGCAGCAAGGCTTCCCCTGCGCTGCTTTGTAGCTAGGTAGGCTGCCAGGGTGAAGAAGAGAGAAGGGACATCGGTGTAGTAAAGGAAGGCATAGAAGTAGTGAAGTGGGAAGAGCGCACAAGCCAACGCCTGCAAGCACGCCAGGCCAGCTGGGAAGCCATGATGCCAAATCAACGAAGGCTGGCATGCTGCTATCCTTCCTGCTAGGCAGTGGAAGAGCATATAAACCAGCCCCATCAAGACAGCAACCACAGTGGGGAGGCAGCAATCAGTGCAGTGAGATGGTCAAGGAGCTCCAGGGGTTGCTGTGCACTGACATGGCTTGGTGGGTCGAGGATACAACATTTAAGAAATGGCAGAAGCATGAGGGTTCTGATATTGCTCACAAAGAGTGTGGCTTGAACGTCGCTGCTGCAGCCAGGGTTGATGGCCTTGTTCAGCAAATAAAGCAGGGGTCCGCAAGCGACCGCAAATACTGAACTAACTGCCCTCAAGACAGCTGTGCTGCACTCGTCTATCTGCAGCAAATACGGCACAGGTGTGGAGCTCGACATGCCAGGGTTATTGCGGGCTCGAGCACTAGCTTATGTGAGGACCTGGGCAGGGAAAGGAGTGTGTCAAGCCAGCCGGCAAGTTCGTAGCGACCGAGCTTGTTATCACCTGCAGGCCTTGTAGACTGGCAAAGGCACCAGCGGCTCGACCAAAGGCCACGCCCAGGAGGTAGAGGCCAGGAAAAGTTGTTATCTTTGGGTCCCACGCTGCCCACTGTCCAGCGCAGTACCTCTGAGTCTGAGGAACGTGGAATATCTCGTCCTGTCAAGGAGGATACGGCGAAGTCAGTTTGGTGCCCTTGACTGGGAGAACCCCCGTGGTTCGGCCAGAGTAGAGAGTTGGTGGCCAAGCAGCAGCCTACCATGTACGCTTCAGGCGCGAGGGACTGAAATAGAAGGTACCCCACTGTCGTGACAAGAGCCAAGCCAACGACCAAGGGCGTTACAAGCGTCATCATGTCCTGATCACAAAGTGTCACCACATTTACATTAGTGTATCAATGAACCCTTGCAACCCTTTTGTGTCACACTGAGTCCTGATGAGGGAATGATACTATTAACTTTAATGGAATGTGAGTTGAGACGGTCTACGCGCTGGCGGGTAATCAGCACAGCTTTCACATAGTCTATCTTACAGGCAAGTTGTGACGACTCAACACAGTGGGTTCTGATCCTCATCATGCAGCTTCGATAGTTCCATGTGACAAACTCCTCTACTGCTGACCATGTCCGACAAGGACTTCAAAAGCCTCTTTAAAGCAGCCAAGTCAGCCAGAGGGGGTCCGCAGAAACTGGCAAGTGGAGGAATGGGCTTTGGATTTCCTATCCCAAGTCTGGTGGTCGCGTTTGATCAAGGTTTGCTGCCTCCCTGCCCCCTCCCTGCAGTCAAAGGAGCAAATCAAGGCTCTGAAGGCGCAAAAAGCAACAGCACCACCGCTTGCTGGACGGGTGTGTCAAGGAGTATTCTGCTAAGGGTATCTAGCAGCTGGCTAGTTGTTGAGTGTTTCAACCGAGCTTGCAGGGTGTTTTATATAAGCAGTGCTGGTTCAGCCTACGAATGGTGCACCACCCTTGGTGTGTGCCTGCAGTCCGCCCCGGCTGCCGGGCGGGGTGCCGAGAGGGATGCAGGCACGATGCCCCCGCCGCCGCCGCGGCAGCCGTCCTCCAAGCCTCCATCGCAGCAGCCCTCTGCAGCCTCATTCCATGCAGACTCCCAAGCCACACGCATGTACAACGGTGGCGGTGCAGCGCCCTCCGCCCACCCGGAGCCCTCGGTGAACCAAGGACCCCACCTGGCACAGGCAGCGGCAGCTTCTCGCCAAGGCTCTGTACGCTCCACTGCTGGTATCTTTCCGGGCAGCAATGCCGCCTCTATAGCGGGTTCCAGTGGAGCTGCAGCAGCAGCGATGCCTCGAGATGTGCCCGCAGCAGCAGCGGAGGCAGCAGAAGGAGGTGCACCGCAGCAGCAGGTTGAGGCGGCTGTGTCGCTGGAAGGGTCCTCAGGTAGGCAGGAATGGCGGGAAAAATCCTGTCAACCCGACTGAGCCAAGCCTCCGGGCTCTCTCAGAGTGGGTAGCCCAGGGAGGCACACTGGTTCTTGGCTGATCCGTGGGTCGTATAGGAACACGCTTTAATTTGCAAGGAGCTCTGCCTGGTTCGCAGGTGCTGTGGCAGGGGCCGCTGGTGGTTCTGCAGACCTGACCTCTCCGCTCAGCAGCCAGCAGCAAGCTGCGATGAGGGGGCAGCCGTCCGTTGCCTCGACAGTGCCAGCGGGGTTCTTCGATGAGGCAGCCGCTGCGCTGAGCGCCGTCGATGCAGGGGTGGTATCAAGCCCTCCTCCTGAGCAGGGCGGCAGTGGGCACACCAGGGGCGCCGCAGCTGGCAACGGAGCACCAGGACCAGGGGCTGCGCTGCCCAAAGGTAAGCTGGCCCCAGGGCCGTCTGGCTGGTGCTTGCGGTGGCATACCATTGCTCAATATAGGTTGCCCTGCATGCTTTTGGCATGTAGCCTTCAGCCTGTAGAGGGCAAGGTTTGTGAAAACTGTTCCCTTGGGACCGTTCTTGATCGTAGCCCTGCTGAACGCTGGGTGACAGCTTTCTGACGTTGCCCGAGGCTTGGTGGACTTCGCTGCATGTTCGCAGGCGGTATGGTAATGTGGCTCTGGGCGCCATGCCCCCGCCGCTTGAGGCTATGCGTTTGGCCGGGTGGCATCACTCTCATGCTGTGACGTCGTTGCTCACCACTATAGCTGGCATCCTGCAGGGTTTTTTGAAGACAAGGCAGCTGATGCCAAGGCACGAGGGGAGGTTCCCAAGACGAAGAAAGAGATGGACAAGGTGGGGTGCCAGCCATTTGCCACTGGGTCAACCCGAATGGGAACAATTACATGCCTAGCCTGGCCAGTCTGGGAGTAATGTTAATGATCCTGGGTACTATGAAAGTGGCTTGACTGAAGTTCGCTTCTTCCAGGGCATGTGCCGAGAGTTTGCCAGGCTGAAAGGTATGAGCAGCACTTGCGCTTTGCAGCGGCTGCCTTGCCGCCGTGCCACCCTACTTGCTTTGCGTTGCCACCCTCTGTTGTGGCGGCGTGGCTGACGCTGCCTTTGTTACCTGTTATAGGAGTTTGCAGACTTTTTGAAGCAAGTGGACGCTGATGCAGCAGAGGCAGCAGCACAGAAAGCGGCGGAAGATGCGGCAGAGGCAGTTGACAAGCAAGACAGGGAGGAGTTTGAGCATATGTAAGTAGACTGCATGCCGGCTCGTATACCCGTACTTATCACTGCAAAACGCGTGCGGTTGTCCCCTGAAGGCTAGACTTCAGACTGTGTTTGCGGCATACCCTGTGCAAGCATGGTTAATTTTGTAAGCAACCATAATGTTAGCAACTGTTGTGCACACATGTGGCGCTGGTTTGCATCGTTTGCTCAAACTTCCTGGCAGTACCTGTGGAACCTGGAACCCGTCCCATTGCTGCAGAGTACGCTTGCAGCGGATAGAGGACCTGAGGCGTGCCAAAGCAGCAGGGCCCGCAGGCGCTGAGGAGCCTTCAGACGACCTTGCCGCCAGTGCAAGAGCAGCTGTGAGCGACCCAGACGTGAGCATGCCTGCCATCCAGCTCCCCAAGAAGCGTAAGGCAAGTGTAGGCGATGTGCTGTTGCGTAGCTTGTGTTGCAGGCACATGGGCGCTCATGTGCTGTGGCACTGGGGCATTCAGTTTTTTTTTTTTGGCGATTTCGCCAACTTCTGGCGACAAAATGAGCGTTGGGAGGCTTGTTAGGCGACGACGCATAAGCGGCGTCGCCAAATTTTATGGCGATTTTCCACAGGTGCGCCGAAGGCGCGGAGCCAAACTGGTGCCAAGAATCAGCCGCCATATCGCCAGTACAGGACGCCAGGACAGCAAGATTGCAAGCTGTCTGGTCAAATCTGGTGTAGTGGGTGATCCTTTTAATGATCCAGCTAGGTTTCAGGCATGGTTTCATGCGAACAGACACACCCTGATCCCACTTGCTTTCAAGCAACAAGTCCAAGGAGCAACACCGGGGCAGCTTCAACACCCAGGGCCAAACCAGGAGCCAAATTTCTGAGAACCTGGAGCCAACCCCCGGAGCCAAAATCAGGTTTCCTGGAGCCAAGGTTTGGCTCCAAAGTAACTTTCTGTGCCATGGGCGGAGCCAAAGGTCGCCAAACTTTATAACGAAAAAAAAAATCCTGTGGGGCATGGGAGCTGGTTGTCAAAGCCTGACAGTGACTGTACTTGAGGTATTGCGGACGGTATCAGCGCCGTTGTGATTGCATAGGCTGGCCAGAAGATGCCATGGAAGTCCCGCGGAAGTTGGCTTGTAAGCGAGCCTTTGCGTACATCTTTGCAGTTGGTGAGGTACTGACATATATGTTACTGCGCAGGTGGCTGACACGCTTGCGGAGCTGGAAAGGGATAGCATGAGCGAAGGAGACAGCGATGTGGAGGAGCCGGAAGAGCTCCTGGACTGGAGGGCCAAGAAGTCTGCTTTCTGATGCTAGTGCATCTGTTTAGACCCCCGCTGCAGTGGAGGTGTTAGCCACACGTGCCAGGAAGCATTGCGGCGAGCCGCTTTCCGCACTGGTGGCTTGCAGAGTTACCCACTGTTGACGTTGCAGAGTTACCCAGTTGGGCTTTCTAGCACCCCTCAGCAAGCTGCAGCAGGTTGCTCTCATCCTGGCTACTTTCCTATCATCTCTGAGCTCCCTTGATCATTGCCGAGAGCTGGCATTGCAACACCTGGGATAAGGCCAAAGTGGACATCTCCCAAAGTGCTATCAAGGTGGGCACGGTGTCAGTTGCCGTGTCATATAATCAAGTATGTAGCACCATGTCATTGAGCACACGTCTACCAGTCTACTCACTGTTAAGAAGATCACGTGCGTGACCCGCCATGCTTCGCCCCTGCGGTGTTATCTTCCAACATCCTCGCTGCCTGCTGCAAGAGACGCAGGCAAACACTACGGATTCAATAGACTGCTCTTGGAGACCCTGACTTCGACGTATCTTGATATCCGTCAGCACCTCTATCAGCTGACAGACGGAAGTCGCTTGGCTTTGCGGCAACCTAGCGGCTCTGTGCCCGTCGTGACTTCTTGGCCTTCCAGGCAGGGCTTCCTAGCGAGCGGGGCTCTCCGAGGCCACCATGCAGCAGAGCTTCCAGCTCAGTCAAAGGCACGCACACAGGTGTGAAGCATCGGAACTAGTAAACAATATTATTCACGTGTGTTTTGCTTCTGGCAGCTTATGATAGTGAGATGCTGCCTGCTCTGCAGGTGCACGCTTGGCAGCAGTCACAGGCGGCCATCCAGATGCCTGCACAAAGCTACTCCGGTAAGCAGCTGGATAGTTGTAGCCGAAGGACTAGATCACAAGGTGAATTAGGGTAGTGCAACCATGCTACCCCTTCGTAGGACTTCTGAGTCTTGCGGGCCTGGGTGACAGTATTTGTGTTCGCCAGAGAACCTGGCAGGTCCCGCAGCAGCATACTGTTTGCGTGCTCTGGGTTATGTTGCAGGCGCGGTGCATTGCTGAGGTGACGACAAAGCGCGAGCAGTCCTCAACGGCTGCCGCGAAGCCAGCGTTTGACTTTAAAATGTACATGGCGGAGCGGGCGCAGCTGATCGATGCCGCACTGGACCGGTCCGTCCCCATGCAGTACCCTGAGGTCATTAATGAGTCGATGCGGTACTCTCTTCTGGCAGGTGGGTGTAGCCGGCCTGTTGGGCACTAAACCAGTAAACCAGCGGTGAGCGGCATAGTCGGGGCTTGAGCGGTGAGAAGTGATTTTGAACCGAGCAAGCAGTGTCACACACACTCCTGATGTTAAGGTTTACTGCTAGTGTACCTGGATATCGTCAGCTCCAGCTACCGCCAGTGCTCTGCAGCTGGATTGCACCCAGGAGCTCACTGACGGCAGCAGCAAGGGAACAAATTAGGAGTGTTGTGCACCCAGGATCCAGCAGCAGCAGCAACAAGGCTTGTTAATAATGCACATAAAGTGGTTCTGAAGCAACCCTATTGCCATGTGGGAGACATGAGCAGTAATCGCTGTTTTCGGTTCCTTACCAAAGCATTGTTCTGTGATCTGGTGTCTGCAGGCGGCAAGCGCGTGCGGCCAGCACTTTGCCTTGCAGCTTGTGAGCTGGTTGGCGGCACCATTGAACAGGCAATGCCGACTGCTTGCTCTCTGGAAATGATCCACACCATGTCCCTCATACATGACGACCTACCGTCCATGGATAACGATGATTTTAGGTGCGTTTGCGTGTGCTTATGCATCACCTGTTTTTATGCTTGAGCTCTGTGCAATGCCCGCAAGTGTTGCGCAGGCATCCTGGAGGGTCCAGACCCAACTCGACGTCCCTTTGCCCACATTGTTTCTTACTGTAGCATAGGCGTGATCAGGCCCTTCAGCTGGTGGAGGTCTGATGAGCATTGGCCTGGGTGTGCAGGCGAGGGAAGCCCACCAACCATAAGGTTTATGGGGAGGAGGTGGCGATCCTTGCCGGCGATGCGCTATTGTCCCTATCGTTTGAGTACATTGCACGCGAAACCAAGGGCGTGCCCGCGGACCGCGTTTTGAAGGTCATTGTGGAGGTACGTGTGGGCCCAGCTCGCTGCTCAAATGGTGGCATGGGTAACGGTGTTTGTGATGGGTTGGAGAGCTAAAGGTAGTTATCCTCATTGTGACTGTGTGTTTCGCCCTGCCCAAGCAGCCTGGGGTTTGATGCTTGTTCACAAGAGTCCGTGTGGCCTCTGCATGCGTATAATATTTGGCTCCTCAGAAAAGAGTCTCACCTGGACCTCGCATGTGCTGCGGGCAGGAAACAGATTTCTCGAACTCCAAATCTTACATGGCGTGCCTCCACTCCTTGTGCACCACATATATGATGTGTAAATGAAGACGCACCTTGCGCTGCTCCCGCGATTTGGGCTTGGTAAGGACGGCCCAGCCTCGCATGAAGTCATTACCTGGCGCCCCTGCAGGTTGGCAAGGCAGTGGGCAGCGAGGGGCTGGTGGCGGGGCAAATAGTCGACATCAAGTCGGAGGGTGCTGGCCAGGCGGTGGGCCTAGAAACTTTGCAGTACATCCATGAGCACAAGACTGCGGCGCTCCTGGAGGCGGCAGTTGTTAGCGGGGCGCTACTGGGGGGCGCCACCGATGCGGATGTGGAGCGGCTGCGCAAGTATTCGCGTTCGATTGGCCTGGCTTTCCAGGTGGGTGATAGCACCCTACCTGGTGACTGTGTGGCTAACCAGTAGGGAGGCTGGCGGTCAGGGGGAACGTGGAGCGGCTGCACAAGTACTTGATTGGGCTGGCCTTTAGAGGGCGTGGTGGCGCTGGGCGGATTGGGAGAGGGTAAGGTCTGTGAACCAGCAGGTTAGTGTCTGTCCACGAACATGCAAGAGGGGGGGGGGGGGGGGGTTGGGGGGGGGGCTTGGCGTGTTGTCAGTGTGCGTCACTGAGCTGTGAGGGTTTGAGCTGCTGCTTCGCAAGTTTTCATCATGTCAGCGTGTCCTGGCAGCAGCAACAAGTGCATCAGGGAGAAGGGCAGGGCCATCTTGAGGGTGTGCATTTACACGCGGTTCAGTGGCTGACCTGCCACCATGCCAGCTTTGGCAGGATATCCCGAGCTAGGCTTGTAGCACTCCAGCGGTTCCCCGGTCCACACCTGAGGAACTGTGGTCCAGAGGTTGCCTCCGCTGCTGTTTCCCGCTTTGCACAGGTGGTTGATGATATCCTCGACATCACTGCTACCACCGAAGAGCTCGGCAAGACTGCCGGTAAGGACCTGGCATCTGAGAAGACCACCTACCCATCGTTGGTCGGCCTGGAGCGGTCACGCGAGGTGAGCCTTTCCGGTGCACAAATCATGATATTTGAGGGAGCCGGCTGCGGAGCTGCTGCCTGCTGCTGGCTGTATGTAGCTGTTGCTGCTGTATAGCACTTGGCATAGGCTTGCTCCTTGCTTGCACAAGGAAAGATGCTGAACTGTCTCCTGCCGGCTGCCTTTCAGATTGCGGACGAACTGATTGAGGAAGCCAAGTCCATGCTGTCAGTATATGATCCGGCCAGGGCTGCACCACTTTATGCGCTGGCAGAATACATCCGGGCACGGAAGAACTGAATTGACAGGAAGGAGCAGGGAGCGAAGGCCAGGGAGCAAGGTCTGCCCTTTATGGGGGAGGTCGGTTCGTGGGTGTAAAGTGTGGCCTGGTAGTAGTGTCGTATGGGCTTGTGCATCGTCTGCAACCTGTTGCTCGGTTTTCTCAGACCCCAGCTGAGTTGTGGCTGATAGCCTGAGTAGGTTGGGTGTCTCGTGATCCTGCAGTCATGCATCGTTGGGTAGAAGTAGTATTAGCGGTCAAAAGGCTTCAGCCATGGCTGCTTCCTGGCCTAAAGTGGTGATTTACATTGTTCGCTTCCTGAGGGCCATGTCAGTGCGACACCAGCTGCAGCGCAGGCTTGTTTGCTTTCATGTTATAACTCAGGGTCCGATCCATTCGTCTTTTTTTTGCCGACTTTGCATTGTGTTTGTGCTCAAGCAGGCCGGAGGCGTGCCATAGAAAGGGTCACATTCCCGTTGCCATGCCTAGGAGAGGCCCCTTTTGGGCCCAGTATGCCATTTCATTGGGCTGCATTCTGCTGGCCTGTGTCCGGCAGTGTAACCCCATCGCACGAGACACTAGCAATTCTGTAGCCGGTGCATGATTTATTTGCTGGGAGCCTGCCTGCCATGGTGCTGCCGTAGCGTTGTTAGCCTGACGTATTGGGTACCTGCTTTTTTTCTTGCTCTTTGGGCCCACGCTGTGGGTCCGTACGCTCATGAGTTTTTTTAGTGCTGGTGTTTTCTTCTGTAAAATAGATGCTGGCGGATTTCCCTGGAGGGTCCCAGATTCACCAGTACCAGCTTCCAGTTTGTGCTTGTGCCCACAGGCCTAAGCATGTCAGACTTCTGCTTTGCCACCAGCCAGCATCTGCTTCCAAGCCCTCCCAGTTGCACAGCTGACATCTGTGGTCTCTAATGTGCACCGCCACCGCACAGTTTCTCAGTGGAAGAAGAATTCGGCAGGGAGGCCTGCTGCTTGTCTTGTATTATCCCATGCCCACCTAGTTGGGCTAGGCAATCACCTCTCCTGCACAACTCTGAGGTTTAAGGCTAGAGTCATTTGTAAATACGGGTATATGACTTGATCCTGGCTTGATCCAGCCCAGGGCTTGCGCCTGTCATGGTGGCGCCCAGTGGGTATGGATCCAGGCCGTGAGGGAAGATCCCGCTGCGTGACTGCGCGGACAAATTGAGGTCTCTATCCTCCCTGTGGGCTGCGGAGTTGAAAGATCTTGGTCACTGGTTGTCCTGCAGAGTGCACTGCCTACGCATGCGTGACCATGACATCAGCGCTGGGCAGCACCGGCACCGGCGTGTCGCAGTCGCAAAGAGAACTGTGCGGGGGTTGTACCAATCCTTAAGGTGGCGGGGTGTTTATCGCCGTAGGAAATGTCGCCGGCCCCGCCTCCTGCCTGCCGGCGACGCGCGCGCAGTTCGCCAGAGGGGAAAGTTTGAATCAGGGTTTGACGCGCTGAGTCGGATGCAAGAAATACCGAGTCGCATGACACCGATCATCCATTTTGCTCTTCACCTATATCGTGTGAAGTCCTGTGCCCCTTGTGAAAGGAGGCTCGGCTAGCACCAGGATCTGCGTTGATCTACGACCACGATCAGGTGAGACTTTACAGAACAAGGATTCTAAGGTGTGGTGTGCACACTTGTGGTCTAACATTATCTCACCTTCAAGATCTGTGTCGCATGCATCATGATGCAGCACGCCAGAACTTGCTGTCGAACACTGGTAGGCAAAGGAGAGTCATCCGGGATAGAGTTACCAAGCTGGCGTCTGCTATGCCGCAGGTACCCACCATGCGGCTCGCCACCCTGTCCATGCTGCTTCTGGCAGCGGCCATGTCTGCCAGCGCTGCTAGGCAGCTGAAGGCGGCTGACAAAGGTGGGTGTGGTCGGGCGGCTAGGAGACCACTGCTGGATTTGGGGCAGTCCCTTGACAGTGCGTCTGTAGGGCAGAATGGCCAGTACAGGCTGCGCAGCTCAGAGCGCCGTTGGCCACATCCCAGATGATGGTAGCGTGGCCCTGTGGTGTGGCTAAAATCACACAAGAGCACCGCCTCCACCACCAACCCTCCACTGTTCACCCTGCTGCAGCCACCTGCTGGGTGTATCCCTTGCCCAGCATCACCCCTGGCACTGGCAAGGAGATCCTGCTGGTTGCGTCCACTTGGACCACCCAGAAGTCTGCTGACACCAAGGCCAAGGCTGATGAGTTCTGCAAGTGAGTAGTGGCACCTCATGTTGGCTGCACCCACCTGGTTGATCCTGCTCTCTGGCACTTGCGAATCATGTCAGCTGCTAACACCAAGCAGGCCGATATTACAGAAGCGCAAGACAACATGGCTGCGCTTTGTTGTGGAAGTTGTGTGCAGAAACCTCAACCGAGGACCTTAGAACCAAGACTTTCGAGCCAAAGCTCACCCACTGTCTCCTCTGTACCTCGCCGCTCTGCAGGAAGCAGGGCTATGACACCTCTGTGACCTACGAGCTCCAGAACTTTGCTGGCCAGATCTGGACCTGGGGTCTCAAGGACTACCAGGGCAACACCTGCGCCTACGGCGCCGCATCTGGCTGCACCGCCTTCCTGTATGTTGTGTGCGGCAAGGCCAGCTCTGACCCCAACTGCGCCGACGACGGAAAGGGCAACATCGGCTATGGCAACACCGGCACCAACAACGTCGGCAACTACAACTCAGGCGACGTGAGTGCGGCTTCTCGTGTTGGCTTGCATGCACGCGGTCCATGCATGCCACACTATCATCAACTTGTGGAATCTGGCACATCATCAACCACCACTTAGCCCAGGCTTGGAAACCCATAACACCAGATGGATGCTGTGCAGTGTAGCTGTGTGCGCCTTGCATGCTGCTTCAATGCAAGCTCCTGCATGCCTCCATCACTGACAGTTCACATACGCAACAGCTGAGCCCCCTTGGTCGTCTCCCGCTTGCTGCAGGGCAACGTAGGTAACAACAACGCCGGCGACCAGAATGTGGGTGATGACCACCCCAAGGGCGCCTCCGGCAACACCGGCTTCTACAACGACGGCGCGGGCAACACTGGTGTCAAGAACGTGGGTGCCGGCAACACTGGTACCGGCAACGTGGGCCAGGGAAACAGCGGCAGCGGCAACGTCGGCGCGGTGAGTACCTCCTAGCGTGCAGTTGCTACCGTGTGTCAATGGAGTGCTTACTGCCAAATCTGTGATACAAGTTGGTGCTTGGCAGACAGGTCTGCATGGAGCAACTTTGTCAGCCAGCCCAGTACCTCAGTTGGCACTGTAGCTCTATAACACATACTACTTTGCTCTTCCTAACGTCTGGCCTCCTGCCTGTGCCGCCTGCAGGGCAACACCGGTAACGCCAACCAGGGTGAGGGCAACACCGGTAACGCCAACCAGGGCCAGGGCAACACTGGTGACGCCAACAACGGCCAGGGCAACGTGGGCAGCGCCAACGAGGGCCAGGGCAACACCGGCAACAAGAACAAGGGCCAGGGCAACACCGGCAACGGCAACGAGGGCGAGGGCAACACTGGTGAGCCGTCAGCCTCACATCTTGCTCTGTGTCAGGGAGGTAGATGGCTCGCTCATACAGCCTAATATGCCTTATATGCCCCCAAACGATGCCCATTCCTTGTTCTGACTGCTCTGAGCTGACCCGTAAGAGTCAGATTTTGGCACTGACACCTGTCCCTTGGTGTACCGCGACAAACTCCTCTTGCCGCCTTGAAAACTCATAAGATCTGTTTGAGGGGCTAGGGAGGTCGTGCCTGTGAAGCGGTGTGAAGCCTGCCTCATGCCTGCATGCTTGCAAATTTGGATCATGGCCTATTGTCATCCCCTCTCTCTTGTAGGTGCCTATAACAAGGGCCAGGGCAACACCGGCGCCTTCAATGAGGGTGAGGGCAACACTGGCTACAAGAACGTTGGCAAGGGCAACACCGGTGCTGAGAACAACGGCGAGGGCAACACCGGCGACAAGAACACCGGCAACGGCAACACCGGCTCTGAGAACACCGGCGCTGGCAACACCGGCGTCAAGAACATTGGGTGAGAACATTGAATGCAATGCTTGCTGAAGAATCGTTGCAGGGCAGCTTGCCATCCATTGCGTGTCACCTGGGCTGATGTCTGTTTCACACTGCATGCAGCCTCAGGGGTTGCAATACGCCTCGCATGTCGTTCACACCTTACACACTGTGCTGCACAACCCATTCTGCTCGGGGCGCTGCGCTTGCACATCCCCTTGGCTTCTTGCCAATCTGCTGGCTTTAACTAACCTGATGGACCCGCACGTGCTTGCAATGCTTGTAGGGCTGGCAACACCGGCTATGGCAACATTGGCGCCGGCAACAGCGGCTACAAGAATGTCGGTGAGGGCAACAGCGGTGCTGAGAACGAGGGCCAGGGCAACAGCGGCAACAAGAATCACGGCCAGGGCAACGCCGGTAATGAGAACGAGGGCGAGGGCAACACCGGCAACAAGAACCACGGCTCGGGCAACACCGGCGACAGCAACGAGGGTGAGTGCCTGTCACACCCGGGTGCCATGTGCTGGCATGTGCTAGGAGACAACGGCATATTAGGTTGCAGGGCAGCAATTTAGCGCGCTAGGGCCTTTGCTCGCTCATTTGCTTTGCTGGCTAGCAGGCCGGCTATGCATTGACGGGGACACCTGCGACTGTGGAAGATATGCAAGACAACCTTTCCGCAGGTGTGCAACCCGCACTTCAAGAAGAGTTTGATCTTGCTTGGCTGCTCCTGTGCCCTGCAGGCTCTGGCAACACTGGTGCTAACAACAAGGGTGAGGGCAACACTGGCAGCGGCAACGCGGGCCAGGGCAACACCGGCAACCAGAACACTGGCAAGGGCAACACCGGCAACAAGAACACTGGTGACGGCAACACTGGCAATGAGAATATTGGAGCTGGCAACACCGGCGATAAGAACATTGGGTGAGCGGCTTGGCTGCTGCTGCCTATAGTGGCTGGCACTGCGAGGCAGCTAAGTTCATCTACCCCTCTGCTCATCACAGCCTCACCCCATCCTTAACACAGTAGAATGGATGCCTTGGAGTTCCCACCTCTATGTGACACCTGCTTTGTGCACAGAGCACAGGCAGTCCCTGACAGGTGTCCTTGCCAAGTGGTTCCTTGGTGTTTAACCCTGCAGGGAGGGCAACACTGGTGCTAACAATATTGGCCAGGGCAACACCGGTGCTAACAACGCCGGCCAGGGCAACACCGGTGCCGATAACCATGGCTCTGGCAACACTGGCTATGCCAACAATGGCGAGGGCAACACTGGTGCTGAGAACAGTGGGTGAGCAAAGGGTTTTTGTGTCCCGCTGCAAGCAACCTCTTGGGGTGGTTGACATAACTGTTTGCCGTCTTTGCCTAGCCTTTCCTGGTTGGTCCAGGAATGCTCTGGTAGGTCAGTCACCTGCATGTCACTGCCTATCTCTACTGCACAGAGTTGCTAGGATACTCCTGCTGCAGGGTAAGTATGCTTAGGCAGCAGGTAATTCGCCAGGAACCCCACTGTGCTGCCCGGTTGTAGGCGTCCTCACTCGCAACATCTTTGCGAGGCATGTGACCACTCAGCCCCTGTTCCTGCAGGTCTGGCAACACCGGTCACAATCTGTCCGGCCAGGGCCTCAGCAACTAAGTGCCAACAAGTGTTAGCCAAACTCAGCGCGATTAAGAGAACGAACACCCGTAGGTTTCTGTAGTGGTACGCTTGCCTGTGCTCGACAGCAAAGTTGACCAGGGCTAGAGCTGATATAGGTACCCAGTGAGGTTGTCCTGGCATTGGCATATGATGCCGTTATCGGGTAGGCAGACTTGGTCGATAGGTAGCACACAACTGGTAGCTGTGCCTGATACGCCGTCATACTGACCCCAGTTTTGTGAGCCACTGCTCTATTGCTACCCCCTTTTTGACAACAAATGCTTTCTTTCTCCTTACCATGTTTCATGTTCTCTTCGCGCTGATCTGTAACAATGCAGCACATTATCTGGTACATAGAGCCAGCTAGGGTCACGCGGCACCAGTGCTTCCTGGAGGGTAGGAAGCCAGCCGCACTCTAATGAATTGTCCACGGGTGCAGCACTTGTGTCACTCTAGCCCTGGGAAAGCACAATATGTCGACCACTCTGAGACCACTTTGGAATGGGTTTCAGAACAAGCATGATCAGTAGCATAGCCAATATCAACATCCCAGCTATCAAACCCACAGTCAAAATCCCCAAAGCCAGCAATGCTGAGAGGAAGATAAGCTGTCCATGCCAAGTCAGAGGGCGCGCTGAGCCCAGCAGATGCAGCATGGTCCTTCCGTAGCGAGACTCGAATGACTTCCTCCAAAACTAGCTCTCGTCCATATAGCATTGGTTAGGCGTGAAACATTACGGCAGGAGTCAGCGGGCAGCTAGCGTGCCTTGGATCACTTATCTACTCACTTGGGAGTGCGCCTGAGAGTACTTTTCCCATGACGGGTTGTAGGGTGCCCCAGTGACCTGTAAACCGCACAAGTAACATGTACTGCCACGGGTTGAGGGCAGCTGGTACTGCAGGGCACAAGGCAGGGAGCCACTGGCAAACCGCGAGGTACGGCAGCCTTAAGAACGGACGACTGCACTTCTGGTGGCAGTGATGAGCTTGGTGAGCCGCAGTGTTGCAACCATCCAGGGCACCCTTCTGGTTTCCCTGACAGGCCGGTGTCAGTGTCATCAGTATGCTGAGCAGCCCCGTCCGAAAGGTCCTGGGGACTTCCCTGAGTCAGCCTTGCGTGTGGGCAGCTTGTTCATCAAGCCAAGTTCGCCCACAAGGCCTATTGACCCTGCCTGCAGTGTGTGACCGTCTTCGGGTGGCACAAGATGCGTCTAGCGCACTTGGGCTGCGACTGCCAGCACATGAGCGCCTCCACGCGGGTCAAGCAGGGGACCATGGTGCGGGTGTCTCTGCTGGCCTGTGGTGGCTGGCAGGGTGAGGGATCAGTGCATCCATGAAAGCATTTGCAGCCCTTTGGGCTCGGCGGTGACCCTTCCTTGTCAGCCCAACTTTGCACTTGATCATGGCACCTGGAGGTTACAAATTGAAAAGAACACACTAACATTGGCTGTGAAGGCTAACTACGGCAAATGCTGCCTTGCGTCACGGCTTCTTGCTCCCACCCGACTCGTTAAAGGGGTAAGGGCACTTGTTCTGGTCCACCAAGCTTCCCATGGGGATCTATCTGCCCGCCACGACATTGGTGGCTCAACAAGCGCAGCTGCGGAAGGCCCATAAAATTACTATCTCGAAAGATTATTCTGTGCACTATTCTTCAGGAGGAAGCTTCAGGAGGATTCGCCTACCACCGTGCGTCTCCTTGGCATGCACAGCAGCAGCGTGGCCATCAACCTTCCTGCCGCCAGCCGAATCCACTTTCAAGGCCAGCATTTTGACCCGGCCTTGCGGGAGCAGGCACTGGGCAGGTAGGAATGCAGGTACACCTGGTCGTGGCAATCGGCTGTGGTGCTGTTGTGGTCTGTGCAGTGTGGGATGCAGATGCCCGCTCATTTTGAAAAACATTGGCGCTGCTGCTGTGGCTGCCTCTCCGGGGCACTGCCAGCGCACAGCAGCGCGAGGAGGTCATCGAGCACATTGCAAACGATTGCCACATTGTGAAGCGGGGCTCTCTTTAACAGCCCTGTGCTGCCACGCTTCTGCACAGGTGAGCTGATGTTGGCCACCATGGCCCCCTGCCAGGTGTGCAGGGCGTGAGCCCCAAAGCTTTCCCCAAGGCGACTGTTGTAACCGTAGGAGGCAAGGCTCAGGTCATATGGGTTACAACATGGTGACAAACAGTGACCTCACTCCAGTGACAGGCTCCTAGAGGCTTATCAAGTGTAGGAGCTGAGGTGAGGAGGGACCGCCGCCACCTGATTGGCTGGATGCGGTCTAACCACTCGGGGTGTGCTGGCGCTTCTCCAGTGGTGTTAGCCAGGCAAACTTGGCTTGACTGCCCTGCCACTGTGCTGCCCGTTCAACCCTATATTGATGGCCCCAAGGCAGGCCACCCGTCTGCCAGCAGTCCATCCTCCTGAGCATGGCTTGCTATGCAGGTCGCTGCGGTGCCATGAACTCAGAGCGGAAGCTGGTTTTCTATGCAGGCTGCTCTTCGTGCGTGCCCAGCACAGTGGTCTGACGAGAGAGCTGGCATTGTGCCTTCCTCACACCGTCAGATTATTGCCGGAGGTCTCAATGCCGCTCCAGCCAAACACTTGGCACGGCCCGAGTGTACGCCACCAACAGCTATACGCAGGAATAAGTTGCTCTGTCCTGCTCCCGCCTTGTGCAGGGCCTCGCTACGCCCTGCTGGCAACGCAACGCTGCTTTATGGAGACTGGCAGGACAAGCCCAAGCACACAAGTGAGTCTGGCGCAAAGCTTGGAGACTTGCTTGCACCTCTGAACAGGGCACCACAACCCTTGACGCCCACAAAAAAGCAAACCATGACTGGGTGTGCCCCTGGTTGGCTCTCCAGCCATGGTGCGTGAGTACTGTTGTTGAAGTAGGTTCGTCTGGTGCCATGGGCAAGTGTTGTTGGTGACAGCATGGCCGTGTGAGCAGCACGAGGGCTATACGAGCGTAGCAGCATGTCCCATGGCTTCCAACTTTGTAATTGATGATATACTAAGTCTTTTTATGAAGTGAACTCTGTAGCCTGCTCTACTGCCGAACCGCTGACGTGTGGCTGGCATGGGGGCCGTGTGAGGATTACAGTCCCTCACAGACTCCAGTCACTTCATATCCATAGGGATGCAATTGGGTTTCGCAGGGGCTGCAGGATGCACGGCGTTCCAATCGATCCCGCGGCGACATGTCGCCGCAACCGCCGTGGATTCTGTCCGAGATGCCCGGTACCAGCCGAACTAACCGCATCGGTAGTTAAGGCTCGACAGGGACAAGTTACTGTTTTCTCGCGAGCTCCGATCAATCATAAATCCTGATTGCCCTAGGACTTTCAGCACCAGCTGAAGCGGCAGAGCAGCAGGTGTGTGCGGCAACCGCTAGACCAGTGCCTAGCTGCGGGAAGTCTAGCAGCTTGATCAGCCCTGGTTCCGAGTGCTGTATGTGTTCGTGCTGTTTTGGCCATCAAGTCTTGCTGCAGTCTTCGTGATGTCGGTGTGCCGCATCCGTGAGGCAGCATGGCACATTGCAGCAGCCAAGGTTTGCCCGGTCCAGCCACACAGGTTTGGAACTGCACTTCCTACCCCACATGTCCTGTCTGACTGCAGATAACTATGAAGGGTGTTGCAGCCACCGCGCTGCTCTTGGCATTGTGCCTGTCAGCAGATGCTGCCCGCACACTCAAGGCTGGCGGTTGCGACGCATACTGGAGCGAGTGGGAGGTCTATGCGCTGCCCAAGTGAGTGAAGTTCTCGCAGGAAACTTCTCAATAACATCCTGGGTCTGCGACGTCCTCGTGTTCTGCCCTTTTCTGCTTTTGTGCGTCTATGCTATGTTCTGCCTTTTGCTCCAAGTTTTGCAGCTCGCCCAGCCCACACCCTATCGGCATGTACTCCTCAACACGCTGATTGTCTGTTCTTCTTGCCGCCCGCCTGCAGCACCAACCCCTCCGACAGCAGCCACGCCATTCTGGCCGCGAACTCGGGCAAGTCCACTGACAAGAAGAATGGCAAGATCGCCGACGACTTCTGCGTGTGAGTGTGCCCACTCCACACGAGCTTCCAGCCACAATGAGGTCTTTTTGCCAGCATGAGGTTGTTCTGCCAGCTCTGAGGTCCTACGGTACCCTAGCTTATGAACCAGACTTCCTCCTCTGTTTCCTTTGCTGCCGTTGTGTTCTTGCCTGCTCTCGCAGCTTGGGGGATCCCACTGCAGCCAGGCCTGACCAGCCGCTGTGTCCCTTGCCGGCTCTTTTGCAGGGCCAAGGGCTATGCTGGTGCAGTGAAGTATGAGCTGCAGCCATATGCTGGCTGGGGGTGGACATGGGGCACCGTCTCCCTGGATGGCTCTACCACCTGCGAGTATGGCAAGGACTGCCCTGGCTACCTGTACATCGCCTGCGGCGCCGCTGACGTGCCTGTGGAGTGCCTGACTGACGAACTCGGCAACATTGGCAAGAGTGAGTGCCAGGGGCAGGCTAGTGATGGTAATGTCCCAGCAGCTGCTTGGTTTGCATGCAATGTGGAGGGGGCAGGGGGTTTGTTTGCTTTGATAGGATATACAGCATGCTCTACTTGGGTCTTGTGCATCAGCGGGGCATAAACAAACCGTTGGTGCAAATGTGTGGGCATATCTAATGTGGTGCCTTGTCCTTAGTGATGAAGTTATGCATGACGCTACTCCTCGAATATGCACATGACGAATCGCACATGCTCTCCTGTGCAGACAACACCGGCCATGGCAACATTGGGAACGGCAACTCTGGCAATGTGCGTTGGCCTGGTTGGTGTACTCTGCATACCTGTGTCCTATGTGTGTTCTGACCTGAAACTTGTGTTTGACAGAATCATGAGGTCTTGTATTTGGGTAGATATCCCCTCGACATTGTGTGTTGGTTGTACGTGATGGCTGCTGAACCTGCAGCCTGTTGATATGCAGGGCAACAATGGTGACGACAATGCTGGCTCCAACAACGTGGGTAACGACCACAACGCTAAGTCCTTCGGCAATGTTGGCTTTGCCAACGAAGGCGAGGTGAGCGCTTCATACTAAACACACAATGAATATCCATCAGCCATGCACCTGTTTTGTGTTGACAGGCTTGGTACCTTGCTCGCAGTCTGCCTTCTGGATGTACTGTCAGCTTAACAGCGTAACAGCGTAACATGGATGTACTGTCAGCGTAACAGTGTCCTTGGAGGTTTCCCCGCTTTAACAAAAGCATGGGCAACCTGCTTTCCTTACTGCAGGGCAACAGTGGCGCCGGCAACATTGGCCAGGGCAACACCGGCAGCAGCAACATCGGCGCTGGCAACACCGGCAGCCAGAATGTTGGCCAGGGCAACAGCGGCAGCCAGAACCAGGGCGAGGGCAATGTTGGCAACCAGAACAATGGCCAGGTGTGTGCCAAGCTTATTTTACTACCTGCCAGCAATTGCGAACATATCCACTGCCGCACTACCGCTGTTGGTGCTCGCCTCCACTTATTATCCTGTTAGAGCTTTATTAGCGCGTCCTGTTAAGCCTTAGCCTGTCAAGCCCCAGCCTTAGCTTGCACTGCTTGTTGCTTGCAGGGCAACACCGGCAACCAGAACCAGGGCCAGGGCAACTCTGGCAACAACAACAACGGCCAAGGCAACACCGGCAATGGAAACCAGGGCCAGGGTAACACTGGTGAGCCATCATTTATCAAGATCTGTGCACACATTTTCCTCGCCTCCTCGTCTACTGGGTCCCATGCATGTTGCAGCAGTGAAAACCAAGCAGCTGCTCTCCTGTGCGGCAGGTAGTCTGCTTCCAAACTATTCTTCCACTCTTTGCAGGTGCTTACAACAGCGGCTCTGGCAACACTGGTGCCTACAACGACGGCGAGGGCAACACTGGATATAACAACAATGGCCAGGGCAACACCGGTGACAACAATGTCGGCCAGGGCAACACCGGCAGCGGCAACCAAGGCAACGGCAACACCGGCAGCAGCAACAACGGCGACGGCAACAGCGGTGACAACAATGTTGGGTGAGTCGACAGCTTGTGGCAGTGCCGTGCATTGCTGGAGTGTCGCCACAATGTCAAGATAGTGAGTTACTGCCAGCAAGAGGAGGTGACATGTGCTGGCAGCTGATCCCTCTTGTCAACCCAGACAGTGAGATTCGTCGATGCAGCTCGTTCAAG
>BBXU01000739.1:0-19681 GCA_001598975.1 Parachlorella kessleri | reverse complement strand
TCAATCACCACGACTTGGCTATCCTTTAAGTAGCGTTTCAGTGCACGCTTGGCCTGCAAAGTCGCTAAGAAAATCATTTTGCAAACTGAGAAACTGTCAGAGTGGTCAGTCCCATACAGTCTTTTGCACAGCAACTTGCAAAGCTGGTTGGCGGTACACTGCACAAAGCAGGAGGCCCAGACTAGTGGTCCCCTGTAGCCAACGTCACGAAGAGGGTTACCTTGTGGCAGTAGGGGCTGCACGGCAAACAGTGAGGAAGGGGTTAGTGGACTGGTGCTAACACCGAAGCTCACCTAATCGGGGCCTGCATTGCCATCACATGTATGCATAGGAGGTCATGACTTCTACACCAATGCTCTGGGGCCAACCTACCAGTAACTCTTTGACCACACCACCACACGGTTGCCCTTGATCGTCTCATCCACCAGCTGTTTAGCTGAACTCATGACGCAATCGACCTAACGCGGTTCACAGGGGCAGGTGCTCAGAAAAGTTCGCAACAGGCTGTTACCAACCGAATATATTGCACTCGCTTGGACCAGCTGCGAAACAGGTGCAGCCTGCTGCGCATGCCGCACCTTCTTATGGTGCCCGCGCCCAGGGATGAGGGAAGGATGAGTCCTGCCAGCGGCACCGCGGCATTTCAAGCACGGCCCATCTCCCTAACGGATGACACTGTTTGGCAGAGGTCCCACCAAAAACCTAGCCACGTTCACAGCACCCCGCTTTGGATGGCAGCAGGATGGCAGCTCAGTGTTCCTTGGCAAGACTTGACAGCAGCTCTCAAGGTTAGTGAGCGTGATAGTATCAGTTTGCATGTACAGAAAGAAAGGATTCATTCATCAGACGAGCCAGCGGCCATCAAAAGGTCCGTAAAACCAAAGTGTAACACAGCTCGGACACATACTCAGCGCATGCATGCCATGCTGGTCTCTCTATAAGCATTCAGGCATCATAGCTGTGCGTATAACAAAGCTGGCACACTAATGCACCACTCTGTAAAGCCAAAGTGCTGTGCCTTTACCCTGCAATATTTCAAGCGTTGTGGCAGTAGGAGCGCACACTACTGCCATGAACACATGCCCTGGACTGAGATGAACAAAACGGGCGTTCAGCAGACGTTTGCAGCCAGCTCACAGACTGTTGGGAAGAACAGTGGCACTGAAACAGCCGTTGCACCCCTGTCAAGCAAGGGTGCAAGCTGCCCATAGTGCAAGAGGCAGCTCGCCGTCGGACTCTCAAGCGTCAGGCATGACGTACCCAGGCAGACACAACAATACAGCGGAAGTGCCGGTGGGGCACTCTCTGCCAGCAACCAGCAATAACTCGGTATAGAGGCGGTTCACCATTCCACAGAAACAATGTCATCCCAGGCAAGAACTTGCTGCCGGGTGCACTCCTGCGCCTGTACTGAGCCAATAGTCTAGGCCAGTGCAAGACAGCTGTTCTGCTGAAACCAGCCGGCCATGTGGTACGGCTCACACCTCGGACACATATGTCTTGGCGCTTGTATAGTACTGCGTCTCACTGGCTGTTTTCTTCGCCTGCCGAGCCTCAAAGAGCGTCCGGTTTTCCACAATGCGCTTGATAACCGTCGCCGAGGTGGTACTGTCGGGCGACTGCAGCTCCCTGCACACATATAAGGGGTGCGCACTAGTCAGACACCAGGTATAAGTTGAGCACATAATGTTGAAGCGAGGCCTGCTAAGCTGCTACCTGCTATCGTCACCGCCACCTTTGTGGCCATTAGCAATTCTAGTCGCTGCCAGTGGACGCATAAGCAATTCATCCATTCGCATTGCCAATTACATCTCATCAGCTAGCGGATGCCCACCCCATTTCTGTGCAGCCGGAGGGATGACAGAGGTGTCTCCGCCTAAGCTGCTAAGAGCAACCCCCCGCCGCCTCAGAAACCCCTCGCCCTCCACACCACCACACAGCCCAGGGACACCTCACCGACAGAACTCACCGGTAGACAGACTTGCTGCGAGGCACCTCATACCGCTCCTGTCCGTCATGCACCCCTGTACCCCGAGTCTCGCTGACCGTGCCGCGCACCACGAGGCTGATGTTGAACGTGGTCAGCAGATCCTCAGTTATTACAGTGGGGGCGCCTGCATGTGGTGTGGTCGGCAGGAAATCTGCGGGTCTGACCAATATGCAGCACAGCAGGGCAGGGCCAAGGACTTCGGCCAGTATAGAGGCACGCCAGTGGCTGTCCATGATTCTTTCAAGTTGCAGAACCACAAAGCAGTATATCCCTTACACCCAAAAGTAGAATGCACGGTGATTATCACTCACCAATGATCACCTCATCCACATAGCGGCAGGCCAGCACGCTGAGCGCCCTCTCATGCAGGTTCATGATAGGCAGGTGGGGCCCACGCCGCTCTGTCACGTCCTCATCGCTATGGATGCCCACCAGCAGGAAGTCGCCCTGCTCCCTGGCTTTCTGCAGGTGGGGGCGCCACAACGGCAGGTGAGGCGAACAGCCCACGGCCTCACACAGATGAGGGCCCCCTGGGCCCCTAGCCTTGGAAAGGATCCAGTGCACTGGGGTTGCCCCCTGATGTGGCGCACGGAAAGGTCAGAGATATAAAAGAAGAAAGCCAACGCAGATGTCAGAGAAGGATACATTTTGCTCACAAGCATTGTGTGTACAAGCTTGCGGACCGGCGGCCTCGGCTAGCCCGGCACCCACTCCCCAGCAAGCAAACTTCCCTGACTCTCCAAAGTGCACCAGTGACATGCCAAAGAGCTCATGTAAACAGTCACCGCCCCCCTCACCTTCAGTATCTCCACATGCCCCACATGGAACAAGTCAAAGGCACCATCTATGTACACAATCTTGGCGTCTGGCCCCGCTGCCCTGCCGCTGCTGAACTGCACAATCCGCCGGGAGGTGGGCATGAACCTGCACAGCAGCGCTGCACGGTCCATCACCCACTGCGGATTGACATCAGGGGCGAACAGATTGCAACCAGCGGGGAGGGCATGCAACCATTGTGCTGTTCCCACAGCACACAGCTTCACCCTGGGCCCTTGCAATCCAGCCACGAGGATGCACACTCTGTAGATTGCTGCAGTGAAGGGGTACCCTGATGTCTGGCAAACCCTTCCTTCCGGACCTACTTGCTCACGGTCGTGTTGCGGCTCTTGTGGCCATTGTTGGCAGAGTCTAAGTCTTGGTCGCTATCGCTATCCACCCCTGCCCTGCTGAACTCTCTTGCAAGCATCACCTGCGCGGGCAGAACCACACTTCCTTGTCAGTAGAACCTGCAGCACGGGCGGCTGGTAAATGGCGGGCTGCCGCATCCATGTCTCGTACACAGTCTTGGAGATGGAATGACAAGGTAGATCATCCTGTATGTAATTGGGCCACAGGCTCAAGCGATTGGACCGCCCCGCCACGTGCTTACCCGCTCTTCTGTGAACCGTGAGTTATCCCTCGTGCACATCAGCATGCGTCCCACTATGTCGGTTGTGCTCACGCCTTCTGTGCGCTTGATCTGCAGAGTGAGCACCATCAAACCTTCAGCACGCACATCATACACATCTTCCTGGATGTGAAGACACCACGCGCATCATACGCGTCTCCCTGTATGGACTAGTGGAAGGCCTGCCCAGCAGTACAAGCTGCCTCCCACCCCAACTTCCAGATAGCTGGGCGCCTGGGGGGTCAGCAATGAAATGCCTTCCACCATACCAAGCGGCCTGCTTATGGTAGCAAGACACTCAACCTGTCCACAAAAAACATGCACATGAACACGCCTGCCCAGCTTGCAGCCCGCAAAATTCTAGAAAAGTTTGGAACTTTTTATTACCAGTGCTGCTTCCATGCCGGGCAAAGACGACCTGGCGTCCTGGTCTGTGCATGGGCCTGTGCAGGGCGTTGGTGTAATGAGTCTGCACGAAACCCCACCAAGACCCAACCACCGGATTCCACCAACGACGAGCAACACAACCATGCACAAGCAGCCCTGCGGCGTTTGCCTGCCCATCTGCAGCCCCTGGGTTGTACCCACGGCTAAGCTCACCATGCGGAAGCGTCCCAGCTTCTTGGCGTGTGCGTAGGCGTCTGTGCCGTCGGGCAGCAGGCAGGGGTCGTCCCCGTGGATGACCAGGTCGATCTTGTGTTTGTGGAACAGCTCCTCCAGAAACTCCGGGGTCAGGTCATAGGGCACGCCTGCATTTGCAGTGTTCCATTAGAACGGGCAATGTTCTGCTAGGCCATGAGTTGCGCTTGGAGAACAGCTAGCTCACAAAGTCGGAGGTGAGGACACAGAGCACGCCAGCACTGAGGGACTGAGCACACACACTGCGCCTAGGTAGCTTGGCATGTTAAGCCCACTGCCAGCTGAAGTGTCAGGGAAAAATTTACTCTCTTACAGGCAAGAGCAGCAAATTCGCAGCCCTTCCTGAGCCATCTACTACCACTGCTGACCCACCAGTGGGGATATTAGACAAAAAAACATAACACTGCAATCTTCCCTTAGTCAACAAAAGCTAACATGCTTGCTTACTACCCACCTATACTGACCTCATCCCTTCATCTCGCGCTTTCCATTTAGCAGCTCTTTCAACATCTCCCGTGAAGGTATGTGTACCTTACCAGTACCTTTGCACCAGAACTTCCTGTGCTCAGCTCAACAACCCACTTGATGCTACCACCGGTGCAAGCATCCCATTTGACATTCCTCCCCACCTACACTACTATCCTTCCACCCTTACTCTCCTACCATCACCCACCACCACCCCCGCAGCCACACGCTCCCACCTGTGATGACCTCGTCCACCCACTTGATGCTTTCCACCAGCCGCAACCGCTCACGCTCATTCAGCACCGGTGGCCCCTTGCAGCGCAGGATCTCGCAGTCAGGGATCAGGCCCACCACCAGCTGGTCGCCCACAGCCTTGGCCTGCAGGTGCAGAGCGGTACGCTAGTACTTTGGCAAATGATACGCGAAGGTACGAGGTACGAGGCTTTTTGCCAGGCAACAATTGTCCACGCAGGACTCGATGAACAGTACAGGAAGTGTAGAAGTCCGCCCACAGAAGTCTGCACAGTCAGACAGCTAACCAAACCCTCGGGCTTGAACTTGAGGTCAACAAGAGCCAAAGAAGCCGGGCAGGAGTCTGTATGCTCCCGCCTTCCCAACTGGCACGATGAGCCACCCAATTCTTAAGAGTGCATATGCATGCCAACATTTTAAGCCACCCCAAAGTGCCACCCAGCGCACCTGCCGCAGGGCGTTGGCATGACCATAGTGCATCAGGTCAAAGCAGCCATCCATGTACACACGCAGGGGCCGGCGGCCTGCACCACAGCCGAGCTAATTCCACTTGCTGCTTGAATGACTTAAAACCTGAAAACCAGCTCACAGGGCAGTTGTAGTGAAGCGAGGGCACCAGTGAGCGCCTGACAGACTGGCAGGGCTGCTCATGTCAGGCATCATGGCTGCAGAGGTCGCTCCAAGCTCCCCGTTGATCCTTGCAGCATACTGCAGCCCGATTGTGAAGGATAGCAAAAATGCGCAAAGAAGTGCAAACGTTGGCACACTGTAGGCACCGCCCTCTGGCATCTGGTGTCAGCTTGCCACTACGAGCCGCTGTTCTTCATCCATGTTATTGGGCTAGTGTATTCACCGAGCCCCATGGAAAGCCCACGTCTACACCCCCAAGGCCAAACTCACTTCGTCGCCGCTTAGCGTGCTTGGCCAACTTGTTTGCTACCCAGCCTGTGAAGGTGCCAGGTCGGTACTGATACTGCAAGGTACAGGGAGCTCTGGCTAACAAAGGTGGCAATGTGACTATGACCGTTGCTTCACCATTTATGTACGCAGCCCACAAAGCAGCACCACTTCTTTTGCACAGATACCTGTACTTAACAGGCACACCCTGCAGGCTCAGAACCACTCTATGTGACCACTCGGCAATATATTTGAGGGATTAACAAAATTGTGTCTCCTTGTGACCCAAGCGGAGCTTGCACAGCACCTAGGCTACACTACTGCACCCCCAAGAATCCAGAGCACAACTGAAGCTCACCTGGATTGGCACGTAGCCTCTGTAAACTTCATCAATTCGTTCCCTTGTTAGCCACCACACTGTAGCCCCTGCTGCTGCCGCTCCTGCTGCTGCCAGGCTCCACCATAGGATCGCCTGCGACTGTGGGTCACTGGGCAGGAGCGGGCCGACAGTGCTCGGCGCTCTGTCCATAAGGGTCCGCCAAAACCAGCCGCCTGCAGCCCCTCTCGCAGGGCAGGCACGAGGTTCAGCACCGTTGTTGCGTAAAATAGGGCCACCCGAGCTGCCCAACGCCCTTTGCCGCAGCAATCAAGTCCCTCGGTGGCTTCTGCTGAGGTGCTGACTGCACAGAGTTACCTCCTGCGGCTGATCACTGATAAGGTCTTGGGCGCACAACTATGGAACGCAAGACCGTAGCCGTTATGAGTCGGGGATCGAAAAGTTGAGAACTGTGGCGGGTGCACACGTGGAGCCTGCAACTGGAAACTCAAGTGTGCAGATGATTGCAATATGTTGCATCCGTTGCACACGGTCCCACACACGCCAGAATGGCGTGAAGTACAACTGCGGCCCAAACATGACTATTCATGGCGCAGCTGTAATCGGACAGCTTGTAAGGCTCCCGGACGACCCTGCGCCCGTAGCATAGCTTCTTCCTCTTCAGTATTTAAAATTACTGGTGTGCACGCAGAACAACCCTTTGTACCTGAGCTCCTTCACCTCAGCAGCAGATGATGAAGCCATCAAGCTGCACACCATACTCCACTGCTCCTTGGACGCTATAGATGAGAAGGGTAGGTTAAGAGTCTCGTGATACCTCGACTTCGTTCTCTTTGCGAAGCCACCCTTTGCTGTGCTGCTTGCTTGGTGCAGTCCTAAACGTGGGCCGAGCACTTCCTGCAGACGCCGGCGATGGCTACATAGGTCTCTTATACGTCGTAGACGACCTTAAAGTTTATGGGTGGGTGGGTGGCAGTTCATCTGTAGAGTGCGGGTTGTTGAGCAAGTACTGTGCTTTTAATGTCTGAGCTTAGCTAGTGAGCATAAACACATGCGGAAACGCAGGCGCTTTGCAAGTCTGACAGTTTGGATAATGGTGCATGTAGGTACATAACCAAAACCAAAATAAAGTTCTTGGTGGTGATTGATGACCCTGTAGTGAAGGATGATGAGCTGAGAGCGGTGAGTGATGGGTAAAGGACTCGGTTGCAAACATAACTTGCTTTGGTGGAGCTTCCGTGCAGGCCTTGGTGACTGCTATTGTTGAATTCGACTTGCCACAGCATCTGGTGTTGGCTCCCATGCAGATTTTTCGAAGATTTCACACGGCCTTCATCGACGCTGTGTCCAACCCCTTCTACACCCCCAACACAGTGAGTGCACGCTCGACCGCTTGGGACATGACTGGGGGC
This sequence comes from Parachlorella kessleri, assembly GCA_001598975.1. Lineage (NCBI taxonomy): Eukaryota > Viridiplantae > Chlorophyta > Trebouxiophyceae > Chlorellales > Chlorellaceae > Parachlorella > Parachlorella kessleri. The sequence goes on along the minus strand of BBXU01000739.1, from coordinate 12,242 downwards.
ATACATGTTTTCCATGGTGGCAGGTAAAGGGAGCGGAGAGTGCATCCACAGTTACTGGGGATGCATTTTGTCCATGCATGATGCAGTGCCCGGCTTGAGTCCCAGTTGGGATTCGCATGACTTGGCGGGCTGGCCATGTGCTTGGCCAAGCCCACAGTCTTCGTAAACGACCTCTTGACTTGATGGGGATTTCAGCTTTGGCCTGCAGGCCATGACGTCCAAGCGGTTTGATGCCAGCATCCGCACAATAGCTACCTCGTTGGGGGCCCTGGTATGAGAGTAGCACAGCTGAAGATAGCTACAGCAAGCAGTTCGTAGGCAGTTGAGCAGCTCAGAGGCCAGCACGGAGCACTTGCAGCTTTTCCTGCCTAGTAGGGGGCTTGGGACCATGCTGGCATATAGCAGGTGGTGAATGAGGTAGTGCGCAGTTGTGAGTTTTCAATGCTGAACACGTTGGATGCTTGTCAATCCCAGGGCTAGTGCAGAACTGGGTTGTGTTGGCAAGATTTGACTGGAGCTGGCCTGAGGACAGTTTGCTTACGAAAGGTGGTTTGAGGACAGCTAGAGGCGCGCGTGGCAGTTCAGACTTAAATCCTGTTTACACAATGCCTCAGTGAGCTGGCATGCAGTGCGTGCCAAAGCCACCTTTTTTTTGGGCGAAGATGGCAGGCATTGCGAACAGAGAGGGGGCAGGGGCGGACTGGACTGACAGCGCAGTTTTAGCTGGTTGCAGATTTAGTAAGGGTGGCAGGTAGCGCGAACAGTACGGAGGGCTGGGCTGGATGCCAATGTGCTCCTGGGTCTCGCCGGAGTTCTGAGGCAGTGGGCCATTATTGGCATGGGTGGCAGGTAGTGCGAAAAAGGAGTGAGAGCTGGACTGTACTAGCAGGACTGGATGCAGGATGCCGTGCTCTGGGTCTTGCCAGGGTGTGTTGGCTTGCAAGATACGCCCAATGACAACACATGGGTCGCCGTGAGCAGCTTGAGCATGACTGCGAAGACTCAGAAGGGCCTCTACTCTCCCCCCTGTATGTATGATATCCGTGCACTTAGATCGCCCACTTTCAGTCCTTCCGCGTTTTTGAAGTAAAACCCAAGCAAGCCAAGCATCCGAGGGTCACCATCAGGCCACATTTCACAGTCCACTTAGGCGTTGCATGATGACAGCCCAAAGGGGAAAACAGTCAGGCAAGCATACCGAGTAACCAACCGAGGGGACACGCCATGCCACTAAGAAACAAGGAAGCAAGAGAACAAATGCCGTAATGCTCTCCACAAAAACCTCGGCAGCACCGCTTTTTGGGAAGCAAGCCAATACCGCCTTAGTGATGGGTATACTTGTGTTCAGCTGCACTTACAACATGCCACCCAACAACACAGAAGTCGGGCCGCGGAACTCGGGCCTCTTCAAGGCAGGCCAGCAGGAAGTGTAGCCAGGGAAAAGTACGACAGGTCAACACTTGCGGCGCCAGGCCAGCACCCAAACGCATAAACAAGGCTGCAAGTTGGCTGGCCTTACACAGTAGCAACGCAGCATATGAATCGAATCAGCAGTAGGCCAACAACATTGCACACCTGGGCAGCCTTAAGTAACCAAGCATTGCCCTCAAAATTGTTTGCGGCCGACCGGCCGGCCCCCCAACAAACCAAATTGATAACCGAGGACATACACACCTCCCACCGTCCACTCCCCTGCCTACCCAGCTTCCCTAACCGTGCGCACACACACACACACACTTGTACCTCTGATGCCCTGGTTTAAGATGCCACCAACTCAACCCCAGGTCCAGGAGCCTCCAGCAGTACAGCACACACAAGCGCACGCTCAGTGCAGCTTGTCGAGACCCTTACCAATTATAACACCCCTTGAAGCCCACCTACCCAGCCACAAAGCGACAGGCGCCACCGGCCGGCACACCCAGCGTGCAATCGGCTGGCAATAATGCCAATCTAATGCAAAAGACTAGCCTGGTGACCCCCAGCACTCCACCCGCCGCGCACCAATGGCCACCTCAGCTAGTTTCGCCAATGCTGGGTGCTCTGGAATCCACTCCCGGGGGGTCCTGGATCTGCCCTTATCGCCCCTGCCACTGCTGACGTGCCGCCCGCGCTGCTCACTGCTCCACTACAGAGGGGATGATGCCATTCGCTGCCCCATTTGGCGACCCCTCACCGCTGCCCCTGCTGCCGCCCGCTGGGCTGCCCTCCTCGCCCGCTTCTGCTGCCCCTGCATCTCCTGCCTCCCCATTGGCGTGGATCGGACCAAAAGACAACTCCAGCTCCTCATTGACCTCGCCCTTCTTCCGCCGCTGCGCCTCCACAACGGCCATCACCAGATCCATTGCGCCTGCACCGGCGTTAAGATACTAGGCTCGGTTGAATTCCATCAAAGGCGGCCTCAAAGCACACAACCAAGATGCCAGTCATCCTGCCTTGACCTCTTTAGTACTAACAATGTGTACAGATGTGCCTTCGTATGTCATGTATATGCACTTCTGCACCGGCACTGCGCGCCTGACTATCGCTTCGTGCTCGGAGGCTGGGAGGCAACCACTGCACACCCACCGCGCCACCCAGCTAGCAGCAAACCTCCATGACCCGGCGTCAAGGCGGTCTGGCCGATCCTCGCAAGACGACAGCGCCAGTCAAGCCTTCAGCCGGACTTTCATCCCACGCTGACTTAACCCCACCCAACCACTGCAGCACCGCACCTGGCCTGACATCTGTCAAGGGCCCATTGTCTGGCTTCATAAGCCATTCCTTCTTGCTCTGCAGAGTCTCGTACCACTTCTCCTCCAGGTCAGTCAAAGCCTGCACGACATGGCAACGTCAGCGAAATTTTCGTTAGAAGGGTCCGGGCGCAACTGTGCCACAAGCAGTAGGCAGGGGCTTTCCTAATACATGAAATAGGGAGCCAGGCTCCACAAGGCAGGACAGGCAGCAGCGAAAGAGCAACAGACAGGCTGCTACCCACACAGCCCACTGCGTGGCCAAGCAGAACTGCCACAATGACATAACTCTGGGTAAGGATGTTGATACACTGCTTCAAGCAACATAAACTGTCTCCAGACTTCCTTGCCTCTAGGTAATTGGCGTCATCTTGGGTAGGTGCCCATGTGCCTGCGGCGGTTGTGGCACCAGGTGCCTGCAGCAGCAGACCCCACGGTCAGCAGGGTCGTCCTTCATTCCCAATAACGCCTCTCAATCCCACCTCCCATGCGTGATAATGGCAGAACTTAACAGCCTCAAGCGTGGTGCGCAAAACAGCAGCAAGTCATTAAACCATTAAATGCTAACTGCAACTCGCAACCTTCCTTCTGCCCCAACCGAGACTGACCCCACTCCAATCCGATTGCATGCAGACTATCCTACGCACTGCGGCGCTCAGCCCAGCCTGGACTGCTCCTTAGGGTCCACAGCGCCGACAATCCTTACATGATGTTGCTGCCCCCCCCCCCACCCCACCCCACCCCAAACACATCAATGTCTCTTTGTGCATACCTGGCTCCTGGCCTCGCGCGCCTCCTTGTTCTTGCCGCCGCTCACCAGGAACTCCTCCCACATGCCCAGCTTGCGGAACTTGCTGTAACGGTCAAGCATCACCTCCTCCGCTGTCATAGTGGAGTAGCTGCAATGGGGAAAGGAACTGCCTGCTTTGAGATGCTCTTCCAGCTTCAGGCTCTGTAGCATTCCAGCAATAAACCTACTGCAGCTACCACGGGAGAGCAAGGCACGGGGATACTTCCAACGACACGACCCCATGCCACAGATATCAGATAACAATCTACTTCTAGACAGGTGTGTTGAGGCGGGTTGGAAGGGACGAAAAGACCAAATACCATCCCTGCCTTCAGGTGGCGACACAGACACCAGAAGCAACCACCACCGACACCTTTCAATAGCCTGCGCAACACCAACAAGGGCCCACCACCCGTGCCCTCCAGGTATGCGCTAGCTCATCCTTAAGGCGGGGCATGCTGCAGCTCCCAACCCCATTCAGATCCAAGCAAGGTAGCCACTCACTGCTTCCAGGTGCGCAGAACCGCCTCCCTGATGGCAGGGAAGGCCGACATGGGGTCGGAGTGGGCGGCACCCAGCGGCTCAGGGATGACCTCATCCATCACCTTGAACTTGATGAGCTCTGCAGCAGTGATGCGCAGCGCCTCAGTGGCCTGCACAGGGAACAAACGGGCCAACCGTCAGCTCTGCTGATGCTCTAGCACCGTGTTTGATGTTGGCATGGGGCTACCAACTGTCTTCTTAATGGTGGCAGGCAAGGTGAACAGAAGAAAGGTGGGGGGTAACTGTACTGACAGGGCTGGATGCAGATGTTCGCTGGGGCTGCCTGCATGTTGCTGAGTTCCGCCTAATGTTTTGTCAACGAACAGTCAGCCCGTCAGCGTCTGCTCTGAACGACAAACCCTGCCCAGCCTGCCCACTGGCAGTAGTCAAAACTGGAACCAGGACCTTCAGCGCTGGAAGCACACATACCACACTCGTGAGAGTCTCCACAACTAGTGACATTGACTTGGCTTTGACCATCTACATTGTAATGACTTATGCTGACTGACACGTCAAACCCCGTCAAGCCCGGTGGCGATAAGCAAGCAACTCACTATGCCAGCTTTGTCCCGCGACTTCCACAGGATGGCAGCACAGGCCTCTGGTGACGCCACGTAATACACGGCATTCTCCATGATCAGGTTCCTGCACAGAGATAGGAGCGAGGTGACTGCTGATAAGTCAGCATCTCAGCTGGCATATGTTGCACAATATCACATCCCTCCCCACCCTTAGCGGTCGCTGACACTCAGCAGCACAACGAAGCTGTCTATGGTAAACAGGCCTTGTTCCCCACGCCTTGCGCGGCACATGCCTCCCCCTGTTTTCCCGAAAACACCTCACAACGCCCGTGGGCTAGCCTGCCCTCCTTTCCCAGCCCACTAACAGACAACATCGTGTTAGCATTCACACCCAACCCAACCTGCTGGCGTGCCAAGCCAGCTGAGGTGCAACCAGCCATACACCCGCAATTTAGCGTACCCAGCACTGGGGTTCGCAGACACAATACAATAGCAAGTGCACTGCCCATCCAGCAAGAACAGCAGCAGCACCTGCTGGCACAACCCAGGTGCCAGCCAGCACCTCGCTGCAGCCGGTCTATCTGAGAACAAAACTGTTTAGATGTCCAGCACGCAGATGCCATATAGGCTGGATCATCATCAGTATTTCAGCAATGCCCACATTTTCGACTCTGGACCCACAATTGTAGTCTCACCACCCATTTATAGCCATGCAACACCTTCCCGCCTCCGGCACTGCCAGTTGCCACCTTGCGCCGACAGAGCCGCCCCCATTAATCACCCACAAAGGTTATGGGCTCCTGCCAGCCTGCAGCTGCTACTCTTTACTACCCCAGCAGGACCTTTACCTGTTAGCGCAGCCAATCGCCAGCGCGCCTCCAGAGCCGCCCTCGCCAATCACCACAGAGATGATGGGCACCCGGAAGCCAAACATCTCACGCAGGTTCACCGCGATTGCCTCTCCCTGGCCCAGCTCCTCCGCGGACTTGCCTGCAAATCATTGCCCAAGCAAGGGGCGAAGGATGTGGGAATGAGGAGCGCTTGTTCCACAGGCCAGCAGCTTTATCAAGCGTCAGCAAGGGTGGCCTCAAGTGTCCCCTTCCCGCCTGTTGTGGTTTGCTAAGCCGACTTCCGTACCACTGGGTCTTAATTAACAAGGCACAGGCAGTCAGGCAACAACAGCCCAGGAATAGATCGATGCAGCAAAACCCGCATCGCCGGCATGTAAGGAACAGTAATTGTATGATGGACGCCAATCGGTAACTCTGAAGTTCAGCAGGCCTACCTGCATAAGCGCCAGGAGTGTCAACAAAGGTGACAATGGGCAGCCCAAACTTGTCAGCGTGGCGCATGAAGCGCAGCGCCTTGCGATAGCCATTTGGCGTGGGCATGCCAAAGTTGCGGTAGATATTTTCCTGCACAAAGTACATGGCGCCATGTGAGTCCATAGGATAGTTGCCCACGAGCGCAGGTGCATCCCAATTTGTGTACACAATCCTACCAGCAGATGACTGACTGCCTTAGCAGTTTCATGCCCAAAACATTGCCAGCAATACAGCAGCTGCTAGGACCACCATACGGAAACACCATAGGCATGCCCCCGTCGCCCATTGTATAAACCCTACACCATACACACTGCAGGGGTGCCAGTCCTCTACTCCACCACCCTGTATCCCCCCGCACCCACCCACCTTGGTGTTTCGGCCCTTCTGGTGTCCGATGAACATGAAGGAGGTGCCGTCCATGCTGCCGATGCCGCAAACCATAGCAGGGTCGTCAAAGCCAGCACGGTCGCCATGCAGCTCGACAAACTTGTCTGTGATATTAAGGGCAATGTCCAGGAAGGTCGGCCTGCATGCCCACGCTAGTAGATTCTAGCTTAGCTAGTTGTTTAAAACATAGCGCACAGGTCACCAATGGATGGCCACCAGCACCAACTAGTTAAGCAGATACCCGCCTAACTTTGCAACAGGCCGTGTATACCATCACCAGGCCCCCCACACCTCAAAAACAAAAGAAATCCTCCCCTTCTACCATAGCAAGTCATACCCGGCTGCACCGCAAGCAGTAAAGGTGCCTCAGCTCTGCTACCAGGTCTGTTGTAAGGATCAAGACCAGGCGACGAATGTGAGAATACCATGTCAGCACTAAAAGCGCTGCTCCAAGCAAACTGCACCTGTTGGGGTGGCGAGCCACTTGCAGCTTCTGGATGGGTGTCAGCCGTGAGTAGGTATCCCTTCGTAGCTACACGCAGAAAGGCACCCCAAATGACCATACAGTGTTGCATATGCCCTCCCCTGCTGTCAGTAGCACTCCGTCACTGACCCATAAGCTCTCAAGCGAAAGGTCACACTAGCACGCCGCATCCTAGCAATATATACAGGACCTTGTATAACATAACTCAGGTCAAGACTCAGGCAAATTCTGCATCCAGTCCTGTTCGTACAGCTCAACTCTCACTCTCTGTTCACACTACCTGCCACCCATGCTTGTAATCCAAAAAGAAGTGATGCCAGTTGCGCACACGCCATCAACTGACTCTTATGCAAAGCAACCACCGCCAGTGTGACACCTGACAACAAGAACACGCCCGGCCCCCAAATCACTGACTTCAACCAGCGCACCCACCTGCTTTGCCCTCTCTTCCAGCTCCTGGATTTGGGTGGTCACGTCAACGCCGTTCTGCTCAGCCACTGTCCTCACCTACACAAGAGACAGGCAGACAGGCTGGCTCTGTCCTACGCGCCTTACTCAGGGGAGCGTACCAAGAGCCCAGCATGATGCCATACAGTGACTAACTCGTACAGGCTGCCGAAACAGTTCAACCCTGGCATGGCAGAGTCAATGTTGCACGGCAGCCGCATTTGCACCAAGCCAGCGCTTGACAAAGCAGCCGGACTTCCACAGCGCAGCAGAATGACTACAGTGCGTACCCTTTGCTATTCTGCGCTTCACATTCGTACCGTACCTCTTTAATCCGATTATCTAGCTCCACAAGGGGCTTTTCAAAGTCCAGCACGGTGGTGTTGGCTGCCTTCTCTTTGACGGGCCCAAACCTGCACCGCCCGGAAAACAACAGAGCCGTCAAACGCACACAGCTAATGCCCTTGTGGCTGCGCTATTGCCCAAACTTTATCCTCAACACCAGAGTCCAACCACTTGGCTGCCTAACCCAACACTTGCCCACAGCAATCTATCTAGGCAGGCGCGCATCGCCGGCCAGCTCCCAAGCACCCACCTAGAGAGGATGGTCTGCAGCCACTCTTTGCCGCCGCTGGGTTGATCCCTAGGCTTGGGGACATCCGGGGGCTCCTTCTTTCCGTCCTTGGCTTGCACCGTAAGCCTGCGCCGCTGCTGTGCGGAGAGCCCAACTGATCCTCTCAAGCACCGGAGGCGCTGCGCCCCAAGCAGCATCCCTGACCCATCGGGCAGCATGGCACGGCGAGCAGTTGTGTCCTGCAGCCTTACGGAGGCCGAGAGGTGGGCCTGCATGTGTTGCTAGTGTCGGGTTTGCTCAGTGCCGGGACAACCACATCAAATAAGGCGCCCTGGACACTCTAGGACCCGATAGGGGCACAATGCGACCTGCACTACACTCAAACTGGCAGACCCCTGGAAACTGGCACTGGCGGGGGATAAGGCGCCAGCCAAGTTCATCAACCTTTGGAGAGGGGTTGGTGGTTTCTGTGCAGAACCTCAGACCTTCTAGATGCAGTCATTGAGATATCTTGCCAAGCTGGGATACGTGCACCTGGTTTGTAGAGGGTGCCCGTGGCCCCCTCGGCGATCACTGGTGCTAGGTGTCCCTTGCTTGGAGAAACCCTTTCCGAGGATAGCTCTGGTACACACTAGTGACTTGTAACACGGAGAGGTAAGCCAGGTGGGTGGCTGGCGCCGTTGGGCGTGGTCAGTGTTGTCAAGCAGGGGAAGCCAAGCAGGGGGGAAGGGATAAGAGCCGTGGCAGTGATCCATTTCACTAGCCAGCCTACTTCCAGCACGTCTGGTGTACCAACAATGCCTTTTCGGAACTTGCGTTTGGGTGGGACTAGCCCGCCCTGTTTGTTCACACCTAGTTGAACACATAAGATTTGGTTACAGTCGCAAGCTGTTGGTCGCTAGGCTCGATAATCACCAAGGAGGGCATCAACTGCCCAGACCATTATCTCTTAGGGAAAGGGAACAAAAGTTCTGGCAGGATCAGTCACAATATTCACTTGACAAGCTTCGCACACCAAAACATCAGCGTCACACTGCCACGGTCCTGGGTCACTGCCATCCAAGCATACCCCATGGACTGGACCTCCCCTCAATCCTGCTCCACAATACCCATAGTAGATAAGATAGTTTTGGGAAGAGTGAATGGCCATGCATGTGCAAGCCAGACACAGCATGATCAGCTGAGATGCCTAACACCTAGCACCTGCCATGCCTAAGAATGTATCAATTCTGCCACCCTGCAAGTCACCGGCATTCTCAGCCAAGTGAGCTTCGGATACAAGTGCGCAGACTTCGCACAAATCAAACACATCAAACACATTATGGGGAATGACCAATCCTGGTCTTGATGCTGGGCTGTGAGACCCGCCCAGCTTACCGGCAAGCAAAGTGGAAGCAAGCACTGTGCGACCTAGTACAAAAATGTTACAAAATCTATCAATGTCTACCTAGGTATCTAGCACCCTACCTACTGCTTATACTGCCTGGATACTTGCTGAAAATACGCCGCTAGAGCTGCGTAAGACTTCAGAGTGGGCCCTTATTGCAGGACCGCAAGAATGATTGGTTCAAGAGTTCTCAATCCTAAGAGGGCATATCCTACTTAAGTCTGCATGCTGCTCCAAGACACTCGTATACGACCTACTTTGGCCTACCTGCTATCTGTATTCCTATGGCACAGTGCTTGCTTGTCCACGATGCTTGCCGGCTCGATGAGCAGTCAAAAGGGATATCGGCTGTACACCCTCGCGCTCCACTCCACTACCTACCAGACCGAGTCCTTAGACCTGACTTCTAGGGGGGTTGTGGGTTCTACCTGACATGCTGCTGCACTACCATTCTCCAGTTGACTTGTCAGAGACGAGTGTTCAGTAGGGTGGCCCGTAGATGGCGGGCTCGAGGTTCTTCAAAGGGTTTAGCGTTTCTTAGGGATTTGGCCGATGGCCGCCTGGATGGTGGCGGGGTCAGCACCAACTGCACACCAGAAGGCCAGCTATGGTCACAACCACATCCCCACCATCCTTGTCTACGTGCATCCTCAGGGCCACAACCTCACAGTCTTCAACCACACACATCGAAACGAAGAAGCACCAGCTGTAGTAGTATTTACAGCAGGCATAGGGCTCAAACTCTACCACCCACACCACCCAGCAAGCCAACAATGACGACGGCTTGCCAAATGGGCCAACTAGTTGTTGCGCATCAGAAACTCACCACTCTTCAGGAGCTGGGCAATGAAGTTGGCCAGGGCAGACGAGGCTGCGCCCACGTTGCTGCAGCCCACTTGGCCACTGCCCTGCAGGTTGCAGCCAGTGTTGCCCTCGCCCTTGTTGCCGGTGCCTACGTTGCCCTGGCCCTGCAAGAAGGCAGTGAGCGGTCGTGGGTAAAACCCTGCCTGCAAGGCTTCAGAAAGCAAGGAACGGGATGGCAGACAACAGGGTGCACAGGCTCCTGCTGGCCCACTTGCTTGCGACCGACGTCCAGCAGCCAGTACGCAAAACATAGGTTACCTTCCCAACTTGGAGGGTCAGTGTGTGCGCCAGTGGTGTATGCATGACACTTCAACCAGAGAGCTCTGCGGTTTACATACCTGGTTGGCGGTGCCTGAGTTGCCTTCGCCCTGGTTGGCAGTGCCAGTGTTGCCCTGGCCCTGGTTGCCCGTTCCGGAGTTGCCTAGGCCCTGCACATACGTTCCAGCAGAGCATGTGATGAAGTGGCCTCCAAAGCATGTCGCATCTTGAACAACAACACCAGAGCAGGCGGGGCAACACTCCATCCTAGCTGCAAGGCAGGGTACGGTTACCAGGAAACACGCAGCATTACAGCTCGTGTGAGAGGGGCTCAGGAAAACTACGCACTACTACAGGTGGCCACCATCCCCCATCACCAACCTGGTTGCCAGTGCCGGAGTTGCCCTGGCCCTGGTTGTAAGCGCCGTTGTTGCCCTGGCCCTGCAGGAATGCAGGCAACAGTTTTGGATCATCTTTACTCTTACCAGCACTCGCACACGGAGCCTGCTCACAAGCCAAGGAAGGATACTCTGCGCCTTCACATAGAGCTAGTTACAACCTAGCAGGCAAGGATATACATACCTGGTTGCCCAGGCCTGAGTTGCCCTGGCCCTGGTTGTAAGCACCATTGTTGCCCTGGCCCTGCAGCAGCGAGCAGCCAATACTTTGTCAGCTCTGCGACCCCCATGCTCTGGACCAAGCTAGACACCACAACATGCTCCGCAGGCAAGCCTGCGCACACCGTGCCCGACACGCCTGCAATCTTTTCAAGCAGCCCGTTAGCGGATAACCCCTTTGCGCAACACACCATGCACCGAAGGTGCACCCAGCTACTACAGGGGCTACCTGAGCAGAGGACCGTAAAACCAGAGGAAGACAGTCATACCTGGTTGCCGACACCCGAGTTGCCCTGGCCCTGGTTGGCCAGGCCGGCATTGCCTGCGCCCTGGTTGTTAGTGCCCTGGTTACCCTGCAGCAGAAGAACGCCATGTGCCATTGGTGGGGAGCTCGGCGATGTATTGCACCATGCCTTTTATAAAATATGGCGAGCTGAATAGCGACTGCAGGAAACATGAAAAAGGTACCGTCCCCAACTCCTCGGCTCTCATCCCATTTCTTGGCACTTGGCACACTTGAGTCCCTGCCCTTTTCCTCTTGCATGACACATACCGCGCCTTGGTTGCCGGTGCCCACGTTGCCCTGGCCCTCATTGGCTGTTCCAGTGTTGCCCTGGCCCTTGTTGTCAGTGCCCACATTGCCCTGGCCCTGCAAATGCCATCCAGACAGGAAGTGATAAGTCTGTTGGGAGAGTGAAATCTCCATCCGCTCGTTCACTGTTGCTGCAGACAAGATGGCAGGTGCATAGCGGGCGGGCCGCTCCCCAATGCGGTATCTAGTGCGCGAGTGGGACGCTGCACACACCTGGTTGCCTGTGCCGGTGTTGCCCTGGCCCTGGTTGTTGGTGCCAGTGTTGCCCTGCATAGCCAGGCAGTTCCATCAGGACCAGCTCAGGCCCCTTGGTAGAACAAGCTATGATAATACAGCTAGAGCTGCACGACTACCCACGCCGGGTGGAATGGCATGCGGACACTGGAGAGGCAGGGGCAAACTGTCCTGATCCTCGATTTCCGGAGGTGCACTTCTCAAAATAGTATACAACATTGCATTAGTAATACAACCCGACACGCAGCAGGCTGGGCACCTGGCCCTGGTTGTTAGTGCCGGTGTTGCCCTGGCCCTGGTTGGCAGTGCCGGTATTACCCTGGCCCTGGTTGGCTGTGCCGGTGTTGCCCTCACCCTACAGCAGCCGAGCGAGGATAGCCGTCAACACCAGAAGGCGACGCAGGCGGGGCCAAGTTCAAGAGGGTCAGAAAACAGCCCTGGCAGTCCAAGCATAGACACTTCAGTTGCCACTATGGAGCTATGGAGCTAT
>BBXU01000737.1:0-31412 GCA_001598975.1 Parachlorella kessleri | reverse complement strand
GGGGGGGGGCATGTGCACCTGCAAGACAGCCCGAACCTGGGAAGGAGCAACTCTATCTATCGTTTCTCGTCTTTGCACTGAAGCTGGTGTGCTCCGCTGTATGCTGGGTGCACAGCACCTGCAAGACTGCCAGTTGCATGCCAGGTTGTGGAGCTGCCTTCCCGTGCATGCGAACCATCCTGGGACTTGTGGCGCAATTGTGCTGGTTCGCTGAGCGCTACCAGACAAGCTGCTTCACAAGAGCAGCTTGTCGCCACAGGCTCTGCAGAGCGTGCAGAGCAGGTGCAGCACCGCATGTGCTGGTGGTGGTGCCTGCCGGGGTGGCACGGCAGGTGGAAGCAGTGACTACACCCTGTGTCAGTGCAGCCTACCCGAGCATGCACAGCAGGGGCTGCGGTTCGTACTGTCTGCCTGGGTAGCCAGGCTGTCAGGAAGGCAGCTGCAGCATACAGCCACAAGTCATACTATGATGGGTACTAAAACATGTGGCTGCAGGCCTGCCGGAGCGTGCACAGCGGGAGCTGCACCGCTTGAGGGTGATAGTCCCTGCTCGGGTAGCGGGGCTGCTGCAGCGGGAGCCAGACCTGCTGGCGCCGGCGGTGGAGGCCTTCCACTACCGGGACATGGATGCCATGAAGGTATCTTGGTATCTTAGGGGAAGCCTGCTGGTGGTAGCAGTTTGGAAGTTATGGGTGTGTCTGTGGACACCGTTTCCCCCCTTTCCCTCGTGCTAGTCAAGTAGGTCACCCCTGCTGCGCTGTGCTTGGATTGATTCCTTCAATGTTGCTGCCAGCCACGCCTGTGCTGCTGTTACTTCGAGCCGGCTAATGATGTTCTTCAGTGCGCTGTTCCATGGGGGACAGTGCTGGCCTGTTTGTGCTAAACCCACTGAAGGCTCAGTTATGACTCCCAGCCATCTCTCCAGGCCAACGTGGTCTGCCTCTGTTATGCCCCAGGTCGCGGCCCGCATGGCGCTATTTCCGCCAGAGGACCTCGTGCCGCTCCAAGCCACATTTACCCGGGTCTTGTATGCCCAGCTGGCGCTGCAAGAGTTCCACCCAGTCAGAACATATCCCATGCCGCTGCCCTCGCACCCTCATGTGAGCTGTTGTTTCATGTGGTAAAGGTGGCAGGCGGTGTGGGTCAGACAGGAGGTATGGGGGGTATACTGGGCTGTTTCATTGTTAGCTGTGGCGGGTAGGGCAAGGTAGAGAGAAGGGAGCCCTGAAGTGTATGGGCAGGGCTTGCTGCAAAGGTGGCTCTGGGGCTTGCCTTCATTGTTCCTCACTCCTCTCCCTTGGAGCCCCAGGGAGCATGTGATTAGGGCCTGGTTGTGGAGATTGACTCTGCCTGACAAAAGATTGTGACAGTTATGGTACCTTCTGCTGCCAAGCCGTTGCCAAGGTGCTGCTTCTGCACTGATTTGCTGCGCTGCCTTCGACGTACTGTGCACTGCTTTGCAGTACAAAGCGGCGGAAGTCGGCATGAAGCTGACTGCCGGCTTTGAGATGATGGCTGCTGACCTGGACCGGGGGGGTCAGCAGGGCGACTATGCTGATGGCCCACCGGAAGTAAGTGATTGGGGGCAGTCTCTGGTCCCAGCCAAGTGTGGCGCAGCAGGCAAGCCCGCATGCATGTGTAGTTTGGGCCACAGGGTTGTGTGCAAGTGTGCTGTTACTTGGCTGAGAGCATCCCCCTTCCAAGCTGTGCATCAGCTTGCACCCAGGGGCAGCACACCCAGGGTACATTGCGGCATTGTCAACCTTGATGACGGTAGTAGGCGGAGGTAATACATTTACACCTTCAAATTTTGCTACCTCCCCCAAGCAGGCCGGTGCAGGAGATGGGCCTTCTGGATCAGACCCAGACTGGTACAGTTTCCTCACCCTTCTGGGACTGGGGGCCTGCTTGGGCGCCCAGGCAGCAGCCACCACGCAGCACAGCGCGCCCTTACAGCAGGCTCTGGAGCTGTACAGGCGAGTGCAGCAGTACCGCAGGCGTACCGCCTCGCTGGCAGCTCCTGCTGTCATGGTACAGCGGCTCCTAGAGGTGAGGCCGAGGGGGTGAGATGGCCTGTGGTATGTGTCCGGCCTGTAGCCTAAGACAGCTTGGAGGGACTGACAGGGACTTGGCACGAGTTGGTTAGCTAAATGTTAATTTAGCAGCCTGTCACTTAGGGCCAGGCAGTCCAGCTGTGGCGGGCGCACCTTGCTCAACAGACTGAGTGAGGGGGTGCGAAATGTTGCTGTCAAACCACAGCACAGCCATATCTTTTCTAGCACCCACGAAGTGCGCAGGACGGTGCGCACCCAGGACAGCACCTGCGGCTTCCTTTCTTCCCTTCCTGGCAGGAGCCTTTCGACATGCCGGGCAGCCATCCCCCGTTCGACTCTCTGCCGCCTGATGACAGCGATGCCTGGCTACGTGAGGGCGCAGCTGAGCTGGACAGCGAGCTTCAGCGGCGGCAGGGGGAGTTTGCTGAGCATGAGGGCAAGAAGAAGGCAAAGAAGGCTGGAGGTAGGGACGGGGGACATTAAAAAAACTATAAGAAAAGCAAAAATGAGTGATTCGGTGCGCTACATCTAAATCTCTAGTATTAAGATTATTTGATGGAGATGCGCATGTCAGGAAGTTTCAGACAGCAGTTTGGCAGGTGCCAGCTGCGTTATATTTTCCTTTTCTTGAATAAAACGCTGGTGGCTCCCCTCGGGGTATGTTTCCTGTGGTGAGCTGTGTGGACACGTAATCTGCAATGCCAGTTGGCGTTATCGTGTTGGGACCTATAAACCGATGTAAGCACAACAGGGGGTGAGGCCCATTCGTTGTACACAATGGTGGGTGGCAGCCTCGTTGCCCTGCTTCCTGCCTGACTTTGGAGCTGTGAGAGCCACGCAAGCCACCCTGCTGCTGTGCCTGCAGCTGCCACAGCGGGAGCCACCACAGCAGGCGAAGCGGCGGCATTTGACCCCGAGGCCCTGACGTCCCGGCTGCGCCAGTTCATGGAGATGGCGTCAGGCCCAGACGGCGCCGAGGTCCCAGCAGGCGCAGCAGGGAGCGCAGCAGGCGGCATAGCGGGCGCAGCAGGCGCAGCGGGGGCTGGCAGGAGGAGTGAGGGCCCCTTTGGCTTGGGCCTGGACCTTGATGAGGACAAGTTTGTGGCTGAGCTGGAGCGAGTGCTGGGGCTGGGGCCAGGCAAGTGTGGAGCATAACCTGGGGTTGTCACCTGCCGTTGAGCCTCCCGCTTGCTGAGGCTGGTGTCGCTGGGCTTACTGGGTGGCTAGATGCACTGCGTTGCTTGCGCCAAAGGCGCTACTGCTGGGTGCCGGGCTGCAGCCGCTCTGGCCAGGTGATGCACATTATGTGTTCCTCCCGGCCAGATGAGCTTAAGAGTAGATCTGCAGCCCGTTTTTGAGGTATGGATCAGCAAATGTGGCAGGGTCTGCATGTGCAGGCGTGTTTGCGCCTGCTGCGGATGAGGACGACGGTGTGAGCAGCGACTCATCCGAGGAGGGCTCCTCCTTCTACTCTGGGGCTGGCAGCGACAGCGGGAGCAGCAGCGCTGATGAGGATGATGAGGCAGCCGTAGCAGGGTCAGGCGGTGAGGCAGCACCTGGGGAGGCGCCCACCGCTGCCAAGGGACTTGAAAGATCAGCAGGGGCAGCACAAGCAGGGATTGGGCTCAGCCAAGCTCAGCTACTGGGAGGAAGGGCAGGCTTCAGGCAGAGCAGTGCTAAGCCCACAAAGGGAGGAGCTGCTGGTGCTGACACAGCTGCCAACAGCCCTGCCATCACTGCAAGAGCCCCTTCCACAGCAGCCAGCCATGCAGTAGGCAGAGGCGGAGGAGGCACCTCGGCAGCAGCGACCATGATAAGAGCAGCAGCAGCAGCAGCAGAGGGGAGTGCTGGGGCAGGGCCGGATCGGTGGGAAGTGGCCACCGCCACTGACAGTGACGATGACGGGGAGGCTGCCAGTGGCAGGAGCCGGTCAGAGGACTCTTCTTCCGGGGCAAGTGGGGAGGGGGAGGAGGAGGACTTGGGGCACTTCATGGACGCGTACAGTCAGGCCATGCAGGTAATCGTTTACATAATGGTCATCTCAAATGCATGTCTAGCGGACTTGCAGAATGCCATAGCCAGCACTGCTCACGGCAGCAACCAGACAGCAATCAGGCTTCTCAAGCAACTAGAAGGCTGCACCGGGTTCAGCAGGAACCCGTAGTCGCCCCAGTTCACTCGTGGCCTTCTCCTGGCTGCCTCCTCTGGAATGCTGCCCTCATGGCCTGGGCCTCTCATTGCATCTTCTTCTCATCTTCTCATTGTACTGTCCTCCTCTGCTGCCTTCGTGCTCCCAGGCTCAGCTTGGCCCCACCACCCTCGGACGCAGCTTCGTGCGCGCCGGACAGCAGGCGCAGCAGCCAGGCGACAGCCACCCAGCAGCCACCCCAGCCTCAGCCACCGCCGCCGCGCCCTCCGCCGCAGGCCTGCCGCCACACACCGCTCAAGAGGCATCCGCTGCAAACGGCCATGCTGCGGAGAGTGTAGGAGGGACAGCAGGCTCAGCAGGAGCTGCGACCCTGGGCCACCAGGAGGCGATTGATGAGGGAGGAGGGGAGGAGCTGCAGCCAGTGGATATCGACCTGAACATGGTCGAGGGCCTGCTAGCTTCCTACCACAGCCAGCAAGGGCTGCCAGGCCCGGCTAGCAACCTGGCGGGCCTGCTGGGGATCTCCCTGCCGCCGCCGGCGCCTCCGGCAAAGCCTGAGCGGCAGCAGCCGTGACTCACCGCAATAAGGTGTGACTAATGGCCTGCCAGGCCTGCTGGACCTGGCAGGATTTTGGGGTTCCTCCTTTCGTTGCTTGTTGCAGAGCATAAAAGCTGCCTAGCACTCAGTCCAATGCTCTTTTAGGTGAGTTGCTGTCGACTAGGATGGTTTGTAACTGGGAGCACAGCAACGTTAAACTTCCGCCTGCTTGCTTCCGCACTTGGGCACATGACTATCGTCAGCTAGCATGATAGCATATCACAGGAGCAGGGTAGATTGACCTGACCTCATGTGCTGGCACTGGTCTCACAGTATACTTGAACCATGTCCTTGGCCAGCAGGCAAGTTGTTGTGTTGCATCTCGCCTGTGCCAACACCGTGCAGCCACATGGAAGCGGGCCGCTGTGCATGCACCTTAAATGACACTGGCATGCAGAACCTTGATGGGCTTCTCCCACTGATTACATCACCCTTTTCATGAATTCAACTGCCGCGGAGCCTGCAGAAACCTTGTGGCAAGTGTCCGGAAGGCATTAGCCGGTCAGTGCCTCTGCTGTACCATTCTTCTTAGGGCGACCAAGAGCTCCCCAATCCCCCTGCATTCCCGGCCAGACACACCCACCACAGGCAGGTCTGTGCGCTGCTGTATTGACCTCAGCACAGAGGCAGGGCGGGGCAGCAGGTCGATTTTGTTGGCAACTACCAAGGCCGGGAGCCGGTCTAGCTTCTCAGCATAGGCCTGGATCTCGTGCTGAAGAAGATCCAGGGCATCCCAGGGCTTGATCCCTGTGGATCCTGCAGGGCAGCAGCACAGCAGCAACCTGACCGGGGCTCTGGCACATTAATCCGGCTTGGATGACCACCATAGCAACACTCATGGAGCTCACAAGCAGGCACTCGCCTGACTATGTCAGTCCCAGGGCTTGGCCCCTTGCTCTTGCCAGCGTTGCAAGTTTCAGGCAGCAAGCTCTGTCTTAGGAAGTGCCATAGGGCACACTGCACGGTAATGGCTGCTCAAACCCCGACCATCTGCATCTAGTCTTTGTCAGTATGGGTCACCCTACCTCCCCTCAAGTGGCCATGGTCTGCCACAGTCAACAATTCACAACACACCCGACCCTGCTGAACATGGCGACTCACCGCTGATGCCTGCGCTGGCATCAACGACGTAAGCCAGGGCCTTGGTGCGCTCAATGTGTCGCAGGAAGTGGTGGCCAAGGCCCCTGTTTGCTGAGGCACCCTCAATAAGACCTGCAAGAAAGGCATGGCACTCTTACATTCATGAGGTGTTCGCCACGGGGTCTGCTGTCGCTGCTGCCAGCCAGCAAAATCTCTGCTCCACTGGAGAGTGGTCAACCACCAGACTGGCATTTGCCTGGCACGACAGTTACCCATGTGACTGTGGCGCAACCTCTCCCCATCCTGGGGGTTGTAATGTGCTTCAGCAAAGTGCAAGTAGCATAAGTAGCAGCATAGTCACTTCAGAAGCATAATGCCAGCCCTGTTAGTCCAGCTCAGCTCTCACTCCCTCTTTGCACTACCTGCCACCCATGCTACTAACACAACCACTGGGGCCACCGCCGAGCGCACAACAGGCTGAACACAGCACATCTTGCCTGGAATGTCGGCCACCACAATGCGCGAGCCATCGTCAAATTCTACCATTCCTAGCTGCGGCGCCAGGGTGGTGAAGGCGTAGCTGCCTACCTGCAGGCTAACACTTGCCCACTCAGCAGCACCTCGGGGTACACCAGCTGAGCGTCTAGCAGCCCTTGCACCCAACAACATCAACGTCCAAGTGAGTTGAGGGAGAGGGGTATTCCGCACAAGTGCACAACCGGGCCAGTACATACACATGTCTGCACCTCTCATGCCCATGCTCACCTGCCCTGACACCCACAAGCCAGGCACGACCTCCTGCGACTCAGCAGTTGAGAGGAGCAGCTCACCCTTGGAGTGGCGTTGGAGATGGCGCGCAGCAGGGTGCTCTTGCCGGCATTTGGCAGGCCCACCAGCCCCACCTCAGCCAGCAGCTTCAGCTCCAGGAGCACTTGGACTCTCTCGCCAGCCTCACCCTTCTCGCTGTCCTTGGGGGCAGGCCTGGCAAGGGGTCGGGGTGTGCTTGTTTTAACAATAAGTTCTCCATTCACTCACGGGATTGGGGTCGCCGGGTGCTGAGAGCATGGGGTAAAGTAGCAGTGCTAATTTGCCTTAGGAGAGCCAGCAGAGCATCCACAGCCATCTAACAATTGCACTACCTGCCGATGTTGACATGTCAGGGTGGGACACTCGCGCGGGTCTGAGCGCGCTGGCATGTGCTGGCAAAGCGGCTCAGGTGCCAGCTGGGGTTCAACCCATGACTGTCCCTATACTCAGCATCCCTGACACGGCAGGATTTCAATAAAGGTTGATAGCCAAGCGAAGCTAACAAACCTCAGGAGTGCTACCCACCTGTTGGGTCTGGACCTGAAGGCCGCATTGCCACGCCCACCCTTCCCTCCCCTGGCAACAATGACCTGCACACAGCCCATTGGCAAGCTAGGGCCTCCATGGGATGCAGGGTTGTTTCAAGGCTGAGTGATACTAAGGGATGCCTTGTCACCCTAGCCCCAGCTCATATTCACCAAGCAAGGGGCTCGGCTGTGCAAGGAAGTGCCGCCCTGGTGGAAGGTGCAACGGGCACGCACACCTTACCACAGCGTGGCACCCTGCATCTTGCCTGCCCCCTTGCCTCGCATGCCTCGCTACACCGATACAGCTACACCTCACCTGCTGGCCGTCCTCCACTAAGTCTGCCACCATCTCAGCAGCGGGGCTGCTGTCCCGCCCCAAGCTACCACTGCTGCCGCTGGATGCCTCAGCTGGGTGCCTGGCCCCTTCCCTGGCGCCATCAACTAGCCGCTCCATTTTCCCCTCCTCCTCCTCCTCCTCCTCCTCGTCTGACCGGTAGTCTCGCGCCCCTACCCACGGCCGCCGCCAGCGCTGAAACCAGTCGGGGATCTCATCCTCCCTGGCTGGCCGGAACTCCTCCTCCCCATCAGCTGGGGGCGGTCCTAGCTTGGCGAGCCCGCCTGGCCTAGGGCGCTTGCGGCCACGGCCCCTGGGCGGTGGACCGCTGCCTGCCAAGTCAGCGCCTGCACCCAGCCCATCTCCGTTCGGCTCCCACAAGCCCATTGTGGCCATCCTGCTGCTGCCGTCAGTGCCGCCATCACCACAATTGCCGCTGCTTCTGCTGTTGTCTTTGCACCGCACCTGGCCTTCATCAGGGTCAGCCCGGCCTGCAACTGCCCCGCTATGAGCCTCCCTGATATTGTCTGCCTCGCCTGACGGTGGCCGCAGCCTACTAACCACAGTGCCCACCGGCACAAGGACCACCGTGTCCCTGCCGCCCCTCCCATGCTGCTTCTGTTTGCTGCCGTGGGTTCCTGCCTCAGCCTTGTATAGCTGCTGCACCCCTGCCAGGCTCTTCATGCTGCAGGCAGAGGAGCAGGTTGTGTCGGCCAATGTTATGAATATAACATGTTGGGTTTGCTGGAAGGGAAGTAGGGTTGGGGAAAGGGCTGGCATGCAACAAGAGCCCTGGTCTTTAAACAAGCAATGGGAAAGTTTAAGTATCGCACCCGCCACTGGCTTGCCATATTGAGTAACCTACTTGGCGCTTGCTTGCACGATGACGTTGCCACCACTTCCACCATTGCCACCATCAGCCGGGGCGTGCTTGCCTGCATCCAAACCACTGCTTGGGTCTCAGCCTTGCAGTCTTAGCATTCGACACGAGGGAGCGCCTGACACAAGTGCTATTGATGAAAGCGCCTCATACCTTTAGCCCCGCTGCGCCAAAAGCTGACCCAGCCATTGCCCCCACTGCCAGCCCTCAGGGAAACTTTCAAGCGGTCGATGTAGCGCTTGTCCCTATCCTCTGTGCCGACCGAGCTCGATTCATCATACGAGGAGGCAAGGGAAGCAGCGCCTGCACGGAACTGGCTGTTCTGCTCCAAGGCATGTTTGGTGCCGGACGCATGCCAGCCAATATGCACCCGAAGCTGGCGCAGTAGCCAGGGGCGCCTCATGGGCATTACATTGTTCGTTTGGGACATTCCCAAAACAGCTTTTGCAGCCCAGAGCAACTTTTCTATGATTAGTAAACTTGACGCCATGACGCCTGGCTGGGATGAACACATCCAAATTTCTGGTGACAGCTATGGCTAGTGACTAGAGCCGTAGGAGGCGGTTGGAGTGAGGGCGTGGAGGAAACGCAGAGCTGTCGCTGCCACTGTGCATGCAGTAATGCATTATTGCGCGCTTGCAGCCGCAGCATGCACGCTGGAGCAGCTGAAAATGTCCTTTGTGTGCGGTACTTACAGAGGCGCAGCATCACCATACTACTGTGAATGCCACGGTACCAAGCCTTTGCTGTTGAGCAAAAACCAAAGTCGCTCTGCCTAGATGCCTACTGGCTCTTCTTTTGCAGGTTCCTCTTGCAGCTGGCTACGCCTCTGCGGTTGCCAGCCGGATCGTAGCTAACCGAAGGCCCTCACCCCAGACGGTGTAAGAAACCTGCAGGCGAGCACGTATGCAGCTTGTATGCGCTTGGTATTGAGATAGCATACCTTCTTGAGTCCCCTCACCATGATGCCAAACTTACAAAGGGCTTGTGCACATCTGTTGGGGGCTGCACATACAAAACAGCTTCATGCTGCCAGCGAAGTAGTCATGTTGCCAGACAGACTGGGGAACCCAGGCCGAATGCAAACAGCTGCAAATACCCTCCGCTGACTGCCGTGTGTCGATGTACTACGCTCAAATGGCCACTGCCTGCCCACCTTCACTGTGTCATCTGACCACTGGATGACGGACGGGCAGCTAAATTTGCCTGCAATGGTGGGCACTAAAGAGGATCATTGCGGAAAGGGTGCAGAAGGGAAGGTCGGCAACTCTGCATAACGCACCCAGGCAGAAAGAAGGGGGGTGCAAGCAAGCATTGAAACTTCTCCCAGCCTTGGACTGCCAACAGGGGCGCAAGTGGTTCCCCCCTGTCACATGCTGGCCTGTCCCTACCCCTATGTCATCATTCCTGCAACAGTGCTTCCCAGGACACGCGAGTCACCGCGCTCTCCTTGGCTTCCACCTGTCCTGTCCACTCACCCAAGGGATCTGACTCAATAATTGTCAGCGGGTCCCAGCTCTTTGCATCATCCACCGACAGGGCCAGCGAGAGAGGGGTGCGGGCGCTGCCGGAGTTGTTGTACACGCATAGAATCTGCACCCACAGGCAGGCCATGTAGGTGAGGTCCTGGGTGCCAGAGGAGGAGCTGGAAGCTTGCAGCAAGTCAGGGACCCATCCTGTAAGGTCGCAGCACTTGCTCAAGCCCTTGCTGGGCCCTGCTAGCGATGTTGTGTCGACTCTTCAAGCGCCCAGCACGCCCAGCACGCCCACCAACAGCAGGACCGTAACGCTCCTGTCTACTGACTTCCATACAAGTCCCTGGCTTGCAGAGCCTGTATACTGATAATAAAGAAAGTATTTGGCTTGCAAACAGAAACACAAAGAAGCACACCTCCCAGGCTTACCTGCCCGTCAATGGTGACTGTGGCCACCTTGGAGTTGGGGTTGGGCAGCGAGGTGGTGTATGGCTTGCTCCAGCTCAGCCCCTGATCAGCGGAGGTTGCCATGTAGACCTTACCTGGACAAGGCCCACGTCATATAACTAGTTTTCAGGCACCATGCAGCATCAGCAAGGCGGGCACAGAGACCCGTCTCTGGGCGAGGGCTTGCATGGTCGTCCGCCACACACTCAACTACCATGCACAACCCGAAAAGCATGATTTTCAGCAACACATGTAGCAGCAAAATCATGTGGCGAACCCCCCCAACAAACGAGGACTGAGGCCTGACGCCTGCCTCGCCATCTCAACTCCCCCTACGACAGCCTGCCTCTCACCTGCTGCGGTTCGGAACAGCATCAGGAGCTGCCCCTTGCTGCCCACCTCCAGTGCTGGCTCTATAAGCCACGTATTTGGCAGCGAGATAGCGCCATGTGCTGTCCATGTGCTGCCGCTGTCGCTCGACTTCAGCACGCCTGCTACAGGGAGTAGCTTAGCAGGGGGCATCAGGTGTCCATAGGGGCAGGTGCTGTGAAGCTAACAGCATGTAGCTGCGAAGTGGCACTGCTGCAAACCACGCATGATGCCTGGGAATGAAGAAGCACCACCTTTTTCAGGACTCCAGGGGCCGCTGCTGTGCTGCATGGTGTGCCACCCCGGGTGCTGAGACAAGCAGTGAGGGCACGCGCGATACGCTTGGTATGGTCCCTAGGTCCCTAGTAGATCACCTGCGGATGTAGAGGTTAACTGCGGCGCTGCGGTGGCGGGGACAGCCAGCTTCGGCAGGGAGGGCACCTCCTTCAGGGGGTGGAAACTCTTGGCTGCAAAGGTGCGGTAGCTTTCAGCCGGCTCTCGTTGCACCTGCACATGCAGCAGGAGACACGGTTCAGCATGTCTTGGGGCTGTCTAAATGAATGCGAGTGGACTGGAGCAGCGCCCAACTTGCTACGCCAGTCAACAGCCCGCAGCTGGTTCTTGGCTAGGGCAAGCTGGCAGCCAAGTGAACCAGTAGCCAGTTGACCAGACCGCCAACTCACCGCCAGATACCAGATGCCTGCAGTATCTACGACCGGCTTGTTGGCCGCTAGCTTGGGGCACTCCCCATCCTGCAGGAACCGCCACTAGAACTGTTAAGGTCTCCTAGCACAGGCCGTGGAGCAAGCGCTGCTCTGACCCGTCGCAGCAGCCAGCAATGACGTGCAACTTGGGCACCGCGTCAGGTCCGCTGCAAGCAGGTTGGTCCGAAAGCGGAAAGAGACCTGTACCGCACCTAGGAGGCCTGCCCAACCTGTTCTAGTCTAGTCTAGTATAACAGCGTACCGCCACCTGGCCATGTTGCCGTGAGTCCCCCAAGTGGGGCCAAACAAAAGCCACCTGCCCAACCTGTTCGTGCGTGTAAATCACTGTGGGCGGCGACCAGCTCTCCCCTGCATCTGGGGAGCTTATGTACTTTATGTCCCCGCCTGGTGAGTAGGCTTTTCGTGACTCACTGTAGAACAGAAAGAGCCGTTGGCTGCCTGCAAGCCGAGGGAAGTGGGCAGCTGCCCTGTTCACTACCTGACGGCCCTTACATGTTGCACATTCAGAGAGAGCCCAACAACAGCTGACCGGAGGCCAAGGCTCAACCAGTCCACTGCTCAAGAAATGTTTCTGCACTGGGCGGCCACCATCAACTAAGCACTCACGCTTGTCATAGAAGAGAATAGGTGACCAGCACGGCCCCAGCCCCCACACAACAACTCTGCTGGCGCTCCAGGTCTCCCCGCCGTCCTTGGATATTTGGAACCGTATATGCTGGTCCGTGCTGCACTCGTGGGCCGCTTGGGATGCCTGGTACGCCAGGGCTAGGAGCTGTACTGAGCCGTGCTCGAAAGTCTCTATGGAGCTGCTGCTCGCGTATTTTATCGACGACTCTCTGTGCTGCAGTAACCATTGCCGATGTACGTCTGCCAAACTGTTTCCTTGGTGGCTGCTTAGACTAGCCCCCATGACTAGAAAAGATGTAACTTGAGGCAGCAACTATGCGGGTGGTAACGCAGATTATAAGGTAAGCCATCAAGTGCGCATAAATCTTCAAGGATGTGCAAGGATGTCCAGCCTCGCCTAGCATGCAAAGCAGGTTGGAAACCAAGGTGAGACAGCCGGCTGCAGCCATGAGACAGACTAGAGACCCGAGCGAGGAATGTAAAGCACGTTAGTGTCACAACTGACTCAGTTTATGTACGCTCCTGTGGCGCCGCCCAAATGTGCAGGTGCTGTCTTGTTCAACAGTTTGACAGAAGGAATAGCAGTTATGCAAGACAGAATGGTTACTGAACATACTTCATCCCTGGGTACTAGTGATGTGTCTCATTCTACGGATACCATATCTTCATGTTCAGGAAGGCTCTTAGGTTGATGGCAGCTTGGTATTTGCTATCATATCGTCAAGCTGGATGCATGCGACACACTGGGATTTGTAAGCATGCCTCCTCCGTGCTCCCATTTGCCCGCTTGGCTTGCACATCTCCCCTGAGGTTTTCATTACACCAGCAAGGCAGGCACAAACTGCCGACATACCAGCCCTGTCTTCAAACACAGCAAGCACCGCCGGCCAATGTTCGCTTAGCCCCTGGGCACTGGGAAAAAGGTAACTTGTAGCCGCCCAAGGGTCAAGGCCTCCTGCCTCAACAAACGCCCGCTGCCCGCTGCCCAGGACCCACCTTGGAAATACAGAAACGTAACTCCAAGGTAAGTACAGAGCAGTGCGAATCAAAGGGCAGTTCTGGACCGCACGGGTCCCGCGAGCGTGCATTTGTTCAATCGTGCCTAGCCATGTCTAAAGAATATCGCAAAACTTGTAATGCTCGAGAGGCATCGGCTGGCACACCGGCGCTTGTGCACGAGGGGCAACACAGGTACAAGATTGAGAGACAGGAAGACATCAAGCATGCGGCTGAGCGCTATAGCATGACACACATTGTCCAAGGAACCGAATGGCAGCTCTCAAAGGGGCAGGTAAGAAAGAATAGCAGCGGCAGTACCAGAGAGAGGGGACAGCAGGCAAGCGCAGGCACAGGAGCGACCGGCAGCCACACAAGCCGGCGCCAGCCAATGGTCGAATTTGACACAACATTACGCGCCTACGACTAGCCGTCGACGAAGCTATCCCCTTTAAAACAGCTGCCATGATACGCGCAAAACGGACGGCCGCGCGCACTTGCTTGATGCGCCTCAAGCCCATTAGCGGGCCCAACGCATCACCCACCGCTGCTACACTCGCTACATGCCCGCCCATAAAGCAGGCAGGCAAGAAGGCCTCCAACTTTGAGATTTTGAGAGCTTTAACCACCCAGTGAACCCAGCACCCCAGGACAGAAGCCACAGCATGTTATTGCCACAGCGCACAACCACGGCTCATGCCCGAACCACCAGCATTCTGTCGCCACATTAACATCAGCGCCCCTCGCACGCCTTCTCTCTCCTGCACTGGGACTGGCCAAGCCCGCCCTTGGGCCTGGCCAGCTCCCGTGCAGCAGCATCCACGCTGGCTTCAGCTGCAATAACGGACCCCTGCTCATCCAGACAAAACTACTCTCCACACCAGCCATCCTACGCAGCCATAACGTCGCGCCAGCCAGCAGATCTGGACCCAAACAGCGACATCCTAGCCCCACGCCACTTGCATCAGGCCAACCCAGCTAAGTGCCAGGCTACCGAGCCTGCTGTGCCAGCATCCCAAGCGTCTCTAGTCCCAAGCGCTCTGGTAGTTGGAACCGCCACCATAGCCGCTCTGGCCACCGTAGCCGCTCTGGCCACCGTAGCTCCCACCACCATCTGCGAGAAGGCAAAGGCCCAGGTCGGGGTTGGTGCTTGGTACAACACCAGTTGTCCTGCCCAGTGTGCAGCAGACCAGAGGTGGCCGGGGGTATACGACACGACAGGAAACAAGATGTGCGATTAGCAATGCAGTCAGGTAGCGTCATACAAGACCAAGCGTGCCCCCACAGTCTTCAAAGCCAGCCCATCCTGTGCTCGGTGTATCACATTACAGTATAAATATACAAAAACCCCTCCTGAGAGTCAACCAAGACCCAGCGCGCTCCCACAGTCCTGAAAAAGCGAGCCATCCTGCTGCTGGATGTATCACATTACAGCTTAAACATACATGCTGGTGAATGTATCACATCACATCACAGTATAAACATACAAAGGCCCTCTCCTACAGGCACTTACATCCGCCGCCGCCATAGCCACCGCCACCTCCATAGCCACCACCACCGTACCCGCCACCACCATAGCCACCGCCACCGTCTGCGGTTGCAAAGCACAGCAGGTGAATTCAGCACCGTGTCCTTTTGAAAAGTCTGCCTCAAAGACCTTTCTGGGCTTGGCACATCACATTCCAGTATACCTTACAGGGAACAGAAATGTGAACGAAGGTCGCCAGACAGAAAGCTGAGAAGGTGCAGGAGCTTGGGACACAAAGACTAGTATGCCCAAAATGAGGGCAAAAGGCTGCCGCGCCTATGCATGACAGTGCGCCGCCGTGCCCTGCCAAGCCTATCTGAGGTAAACAAGGCGCCAACTCCCAGGGAGCCGCAACACCTCCCACGCTCCAAGGCTCCAAAGCGCAGAGGGGCAAAGAAGAAGCACAGCAAAGCAAGAGGAGAAAGAGCAAAGAAAGAGGGAGGGGAGCGTAGCTAAACAGCGGCACTCACATCCGCCGCCGCCGCGGTCCTGGCGGAAGTCGCGGCCACCAAAGCGGTTGCCGCCGCCTCCACGCCTTGTGCTCTTCGCACCGTAGGGCACTGCAGCAGCAGGGCATGACAACCTCACACCGTAGGGCACTCATTGGGTCCGGCTAGGTGTGGGCCACAGGGACACCCTTAGTGGAGATAGATATATACACAAATACACTGCCGAAGGTGCACTCTACCACAGAAGCCCACAAAGGGCTGGATCCACACAAACAGCGCAGCACCAGCCCTGAGAGCTGAGAGCTGCAGGCACCCTGGCGCCACAACCCATTACCACAGCCAAATCCCCTGGTGGGTCGACCAGTCCATCTCGGCAGTGGACCAGATGCTGCCGCTGGCACGCCCCCACAGCAATGCGACGAAGCTTGGGAGCAGCAACGAGCCAAGCACTTCCCCCACCATATACATCATCCGCACATCACTGGAAGGCAGGCGACCGGCACCCACCAGAGCGCGAGGCGATGTTCTGCAGCCAGCCGGGCACCTCCTGGTTGGTCTCCTGCAGCAGCTCCACCAGCTTGGCAGCCAGGCCTGCAATCAATTTATCAATTAGTCAACCATCAGTCATTTAATCAGTCAATCAGCACCTCCTGCTCGGCCTCCTGCAGCAACTCCACCAGCTTGGCAGCCAGGCCTGCAATCAAACAAGCGATCAATCGTAGCTACGATAGCCACAGCAGCAGCAAGGCACGTGCCTTAAATGCGTCGCCGGCGGACCTGCAGTGGGGAGGCACGCAACAGCCGGTCGACTTGGAGAAGCCACACACCTCGTTGTGCCCACGCATCCCACCCCCAAAACACATCTGGCCATGAAGCTGATACTGAGGATCATAACCGTGCTTGTAACCGTGCCTCCAAGGATACAGACTAGAACAGCCCGCTATCCAACCCTAGAGCCACACCCGTGACTCACCAGTGTCCTTGTCGGAGAAGGAGGCGCTTGCCGGTAAAGCAAAAAGGGCCGGCTTCTCAAGCCTAAAGCCACACCCGTAACTCACCGGTGTCCTTGTCGGAGAAGAAGGCGGTCGCTGGATCAGGCACGGAGGGCCTGCGCTCTTCAGCCCAGCCCCCAGAAAAGAAACCCAAAAGGCACACCCGTGACTCACCGGTGTCCTTGTCGCAGAGGAATGACCTGCCCTCCAACCCAGCACACCTGCTCTTCAACCCCAGCACAAAAAAGGCACACCCGTGACTCACCAGTGTCTTTGTCGGAGAAGAAGGCGGTCGCGAGGCCCTTCTTGCCAGCGCGGCCCGTGCGGCCAATGCGGTGCACGTAGTCGTCAATGTCGGTGGGCAGGTCAAAGTTGATGACGTGGGTGACGTGGGGGATGTCCAGGCCGCGGGCCGCCACGTCGGTGGCAACCAGCACGGGGGTGCGGCCAGAGCGGAAGGAGCGCAGCGCCTGCAGCCGGGGATGCAGAGGGATGATAGTAACGCCCAGAGCGAAAGGAGCGCAGCGCCTGCCGCAGAGGATTCTCATTTTTCCAAAATAATCAACGGCCAGCGCCTGCAGCACAGCGGGCATGCTGGAAACCTGAGTGCCAGCAGTAGTGGGGGGGCTGGGTCAGGCCTCAACCGTGGCTTCCTTCCCAAGTCTGGTTCCACAAGTGGCTACCATGCAAGGTACACAAGACCAAGCAGGGGGCGCAGGCGAGGCAGCCGAGGCACTTCTTGACTTGACCGCCTTCCCTAGGCGGAAGGCGTACACCAAAGCCTTTTGGGTAACCCAAAAGGAGACGGAAGGATGGCGCAGGCACAGTGCAAGGCTGGCCTCGCGCTGTGCCTGGGAGAAGCCCTCTCGGTGGACGGGTTGGGTTGGGTTTTAAGGGCGGGAGGTGGATAGGCATGAAGCAGCCTCTGGCATCTCACCCACCGCCTCCCGCTCAGCCTGTGAGCTGGCCCGGTTGACCACCGTGGGTGAAATTCTGACTGGGCGGGAGATGGATTAGTCGTACGGCAGCCTCAGATGACTCACCGCCTCGCGCTCAGCCTGTGAGCGGTCTCCGTGAATGGAGGTTGCCGGCAGGCCGTTGCGGATGAGGAAGTCCTCCAGCGCGTCGGCGCCCTTCTTGGTCTCCACGAAAATCAGGGTCAGGCCCTGGGGAGGACAAGTAGGGCAGCACGTCACAGAGCCAGGGGACAGAGCAAGCTGGTGCGTCAGGCGTGTCAGTGAGCGCCGCAAATGCTATCCCTGGCCTTGGGTGGGCCCAATTCCCTAGCCAGTCACACTTCCCACCAACTGCGAACCTTTCCAGCTGCACAGAAAGCTCGCTCGGCCCCACCACGAGGAGTCCACCGCTCAAGCCACCTGCCCGGCACTCACCAGCGCCACATGATCCCTGTCTGACCCGACCAGAACCCCATGCCCCTGCAAGAGCCCCCCCCCCCCCCCACATACCACCCCGGCCCTCGCACCTACCCATTCCAAAAGTACCACCCTGCCATGTGTGATATATATGCACCTCCTGCTCCCCACCTGCTCCAGCGTCTGCAGCAGGTCCAGCACCATCTGGCGCTTGTCCTGGCTGGGCACGTACTCAATGTGCTGCACGATGAGGTCGGTGGAGGAGCCCACGCGGCCCACGGCCAGGAAGATGTAGTTGTGCAGGAAGTCGGCGGCCAGGCGCTGGATCTCCTTGGGGAAGGTGGCGGAGAAGAGCAGCGTCTGGCGCTCACCTGCAGGCAGGTGCGGGGGTCGCAGTGAGGTGGGGAAGGAAGGCTGCGAGCCAAGGGGGCTTGTGGCGAGCAGCAAGTCGGGTGCCACGGGCTACGACTGCTTGTACATAGGCGAGAACAGAGCCTGGCTGTCACAGGGGAATGGGGCAGGGGCAAAGGGCATGAACAAGCCTCGGCTTCACGTCCTGCCCACCCCCTGCTTGGAGATGGCGGCCCGGGCACAGTAGCAACGACGCGTACGACGCGGTCATATGTGTGGGCTGACCACGCACATACCGAGCGCTTCCCAACAAACGCTACTCCGCTTGGGAGGGCGGCTAGCCGAGCCACACAGCTCGCGCCCGCGCGTCTTTGCTAGCTTGGAAACCCCCGGTCCCTCCACGCCCAGCCCAACCCGGGGATCTCCATGCTAGTACGGCCTGGCAGGACCGGTGACTCACGCATGACTCACCTGCGCGAGGCATGTCCTCGCCCTCCACGATGCGCCTGATCTGGGGCTCGAACCCCATGTCGAGCATGCGGTCGGCCTCGTCGAGAGCCAGGAAGCGGACCTGCACACAACAACAACAGCACCGCCAGCGCTGAGGCAGCCAGGACGACTTGTGGGCAAGGGAGGGACCAAAAAGCGGACCTGCACGCAGCACCGGCCAGCGCTGCTGAGGCAGGAGTGAAATTTGGACAGGAGCGGCGCGGCCCAGGTCCCTTGTTGCCGGAAAATTTGATATACGGCTCCTGCTAGGCGGGAGCAGACGGCCAAGAGCCAGAGGGTGAACTTGCTGCAAGTATTGCATGGTAGTGGTGAGGAGTCATCCGGATGTCGCCTTCACCAGCGGGGATATACAATGACTGCATGACTCGTTGAGGCACCACTGCCAGCGGGCCAGTCTTCTCACAATGCAGCTCCGTCATGCGAAAGGTCAGGCGCAAGCTGTTTAGGTCTTCCTGGGGCACTGTGCTAGCAGAGGAGGACACACAGGCTGCGAGCCGTGAGCGAGTGGTCTTCATGGCCCAGTCAAAACCCCTAGGGCGGCTGTTGGAATCCCCCAGTGAAACCCAGTGGGCAGTCCCCCCCCTCCCCCTTGCTGGGTTACATATATTACTCACCTTGCTGAGGTTCACGCGCCCGCGGTCCATAATGTCGATCAGGCGGCCGGGGGTCGCCACCAAAAAGTCACAGCCGCGCTCCAGCTCGCGAAGCTGCACAGGCAGTCAAAGCCAGTGCCTTGAAGGTCTCCAAAGCTCGACTAATGTGCGCACAGGGCGGGGCGGCATTGGGGATATAAGCCCCGCTGTATAGCTCTCTGTCCCGCCAAGTTCTTTAACCGTTTCGGGGGCTGCTTAAAATTTAGACAACAAGGTCTGTTGCAAGCCTTTACTCCAGAGAGCAACTACACCGCATGGCTTGGACGCGACCGTACTCCTGAGCAGGCAAGTGCTAACAACACAGCAGAATGCTGCATCCTGCAGCCGAGCCAGCCACTTCTTCATGCAAAAGTGTCGCAGCCGCCCCCTCCCAACCCCCGCAGCTCACCCACACCACTACTTGTCGGGTCGCCCTGCTCGACGGTACCAGCCCCTTCCGCCTCACAGCAGTCACCGTGCCACGCCTGTGCTGCCTCCGACTGCCCGGGCACGCCACCTACCCACAGGTTCGACTCACACTGCTCACCCAACCAGCGCCAAACAGCCCCGGAAAAGAAAGCCCCAAGTGACGGACACCGCCGCACCTGCTGCTGCTGGGGCGCGCCGCCGTACACCACCACCGGCCTCACGCCGGTCTGGTAGGTGAACTTCCGAGCCTCGTCGTAGATCTGGCTGGACAGCTCACGGGTGGGGGACAGGACCAGGGCCAGGGGGAAGGCCTTGCGGCCGCGGGGGCCGGGCTGGAAGCCTGTACAGAGAGGCACACAGCTTAGGGGTGCTCCCTAGCTGGGGGAACCAGCACCTGACAGTTCCACACAGGAAGCTGGGCTAGAGTCAGGGCCTGTGTGTGTGGGCCCCATAAAAACTGCCCTCTATCTACTGCTCATCCGACAGGCAGCTCTGGCTGGACAGCTCACAAGCGGAGGGAGGATCCCGGCCGGAGGGCGGGGGGTAACAAGCATGCAAGCGCCACGCCTGCCCCATAAAAGCAGCCAAGCACAGCCGGGAACACAGGCTCCCTACAGCCCCAACTACCTCCCCGGGTAGACCCAACAACACCCACACGACTGCCTGACGCTCGGGCACTTAAAACCAAGCTACACCACCACATGAAACACACAGTGCTCTGCGCTCGACTGCCAAGACCTGCCTGAGCGCAGAATGTTGCCGATGATGGGGAAGCAGAAGGCAGCCGTCTTGCCCGACCCGGTCTGCGCGCACGCCATCATGTCGCGCCCCGCCAGCCCGATGGGGATGGAGTAGCGCTGCACAGCACGGCACAGCACCAAGCGGGGTGGGAATCGCTGCTGGGGCCATGTCTAGTGGCATGCGGCAGACGGATACATGAAGGGCAAGGACGGCAAACCACGCTGACCAATACGTTTCACTTCTTCCAGAAGCCTGGCTTGCAGCGCCTCACAACTCCACCCACAACATCCTCGCATGGCCACACAGTGATGTGACTGCTACCGACTGCCCAGGAAGCAGCCTACCTGCACGGGCGCTGGCTGGGTGCCCTTGCAGCGCCTCACAACCTCACCCACATCAACCTCACATGCGTCAACCAAACAGTGATATGACCAACAGTGACTGCACAAAGACTCACCTGCACGGGTGTGGGCTTGTTGTACTTGCAGCGCCTGACGTTCTCCATGAGGGCTGGGCCCAGGTCCACCTGGTCAAAGGTGGCAATGGCCTCCGGCACGTTCTCGCCCGTGGCCTGCGCGGGATTGCGTCATGGGTTACATGAAATTACATGACACGGCAGGGCCACCTGGTGAAAGCAATGACGGCCTCCGGAAAGTTGTCGCCCGTGGCCTGCGCGGGAGTACAGCATCGGGTATATACATGAGACACGCAGCGCAGCAAATTCCCACGTCACCCCAGTCCGATCCACCAGCACCGTCCAGCGCACAATTGCCCATGGCCTCAACGGGAGAAATGTCGTAGGACACATAAGAGATGTAACACGGCGAGTTTGCCCAGGTCCAGCCGGTCGGTAGCGCCTCAATCACACTCCCGCCAGTGCCCAAGCAGGATTCCGTCATGAGATGCATGCCACTGTAAAACACAACGACGGGCCAGGGCAGTTCCAGCCTGTGCCAGCGCTTACCTGTGCCTCTGCCACAGCCTGCCCTTAACTACCCCCACCGTCTACCTACACAAACAGCAACTTCTATCCACTAGAGATACACCTCTACCAGACACCCACCTCGACCGGGATGTCCTCGTAGGCATCAAAGTTGATACCGGTATTCTCGCCAGTGAATAGGGAATCCACCTGCAGCACCACAAAAAACACACACAGCCTGGGTCCTCATTCCAGAGATTAACCGGTGCCCAGTCATCCTGGCATTGTAAGCTCGACATCTTCTAGAGGAAAAGTAGAAAAGTGGTGCGTACGGCAGGCGATAGTGGGTAAGAGAATGCATCATAGGTCCAAATGGGGGTGTTTTAAGGACACAAAAACCCTCCATATCCTACCCTGCAGAATACGCGACTTTTACAAGCTGCCCTCCATCAAACAAGTGCCCTGGCAGTCAGCTCAGCCCTAAGCACTTCTCCCTTCGTTCAAGTTCAAGTTCAAGAGCACCCAGGTCGCCTCGTCTGCGGAGGAACTGGCACCCCTCCCTCCCTTACCACACTGCAGTACTAATAACAACGCACTGAGGGAACCCCACCTTGCAGAACAGCTGTGCCAGTGCCCCAGCCACCTGCTCACCACATTGCACCGGTGTCTGTGGGGCAAGCCCGCCACCCACAACCTGGAACTCCGCCATGCTCAAGTAGAAGAGGCCGTCAAGTAGCAGAGGCCTGCCAGCTTCCACCACTGCTTCCGGGCCAGCGTTTACCACTGCTTCCGGGCCATGCTCCCACTGCTTTCCCAGGCCATGCTCCCAGCCCGAGCGGAGCCGCTGACCCCATCAGAAAAGACGAGAACCAGCCCAGCGCCCCTCACGCTTCACACCAGCGCACCCACCTCCTGTGCAGCCTGCTCCGCCTCTGCGAAAGGATCCTTCTCGTTGTCACGCTCCCAGTTGCCGCCGCCACCGCCACCATAGCCCCGGCTGCGGCCTCCGCCGTAGCCACCGCCATAGCCACCGCCGCCGTACCCACCGCCGCCTCCGTACCCGCCGCCGCCCCTGCCAGACAGACCAACACACCTCAGCACCGCCTGCATACCTTACTATGCTGGACAGGATCGCCGATTTGCCTCCGCAGCATCGGCCGCCATGGCAGCAACAGGCCTAAGGCCTGCCAAAACACGGTAGGTACAGTGACTGGCTGCCTCCCAAGACCTGGACATAACCTGTGGCCATGGAATTCATCCAAAACACAAACCTGCCACTTGCCAGCACGGACATAGGCGGACAGTTTGTAGATGGCTTACCTGCCTCCATACCCACCGCCACCGCCGGCGCCACCAAAGCGGTTGAATCCGCCGCCGCCGCCGTACCCACGGTCGAAGCCACCCCCTGCAGTATTGGTCACCACAGGTGGGCTTCAGCTGACAAGCGCTGTTCTCACATTCCCTCAGCCCCCCCAAGCTTCCAGGTTGATGGCTTAGGGAAAACAGTAAGGGTGCACGACCGCATGCGCTGTGCTTGAGGATGACACAAAGGAAACCACTTGCTGACTGTGTTGAGTATTATCTTGTGCAGAAGTTGGGCACACTCCCACAGACTGGTATGAGTGAAGTTGGCCGGTAAAGAGTGCACCGGAGCTGTCAAGTATGATGCGGTCGCTTGCCAAGTCTCACCAGCTGGGGGAGGAGGCGGAGGGTTAGCAGCGCCTCCACCTCCCCTCAGATGCGGAGGGACATAGCCACCAGCACCAGCATTAGCACGCTGCGGAGGACCGCCATAGCCTGCCATGCAAACACAGGCGAATGTCAGGCCACAGTCAGCGACAGTATGAGCACAACAGGCATTTCAAATAACCAGGAGCACCAAAATTCCTGCAAGCCCTACACTCACCTCCACGGTTGTCATCAGCCCAGCTTGACATAACACAAGTAAGGCCCTGTCTGTGGTACTGGAGGATCCTAGGCTACTCTTGGCTTTAAGCCGTGAAAGAGGGAGTAGCAGGGGGCCTGCCGAAGTCGATGCCCACCGCCGCTGGTGCTGCAGGACAGGGCAGGACAACACCAGGCGGGAGCAACATGGGACGGGGGTCTCAGTCAACGCCAGATGACCGGTGGACAACACCTTTCATGGGACAGTGTCAAGCGAAGCGCAGAACCGAAGGCCGACTGTCGGATCATTCACGCTCTGCCAAGGTACGTAAACTGGGGTGCTTCCGCTCCTGCGCCGGGCTCTTCGAGCAGTGTCATGGTTATAGATAGTTTACTGGCGCTAGAAGTACTCTCAAAAAGTTCACGTATAACCCTGAAGTTTGTGAAAGCTGGGGTTTTGGGGGCTCGGCTAGTGCCATGCAAGGAATACACAAGGAGGTCTCTACCGTGCAGCCCAGGATGCCCAATTCTGCTGGATTCTTATCAGATAGGATAATACTGCATTACTGCAGGGGTTTGAGCCCAGGCTCGTGTTCCAGCGCGCAGCTTCGGCCTAGCGTGGCAGCTCTTGCGCCTGCTCTGTAACCGGAGGCCCCGGTCGCATCCTGCGGCCTGCTGCGCTATGCAGCCTCCAACAGCCCAACTGGGCTTGCATCCCACGCTGGGATGCCGGCCCGTGGCTGCCGCTGGTGCCTGTCCACCAAGCAGGCCTGCAGCGCCCTGCCCGCTGCTTCTCCCCGCAGCAGCAGCGCTGCGGCCTTTGCAGGGCCGAACTGTGCTGCGTCGGCGCGGCGGCGCGGTTGTGGCAAGGGTCTCTGAAATGAAGAAGAAGAAGCGGGGTGGCTGGTTTGGCAGTCCAGCCCCTGACGACGACCCGCCTGCAGCAGAAGAAGCCAGCCCTAGCAAGGCGGCCGCAGCGGATGCTGCCGAGGAGGCTGCCGCGGCGGCGGGGTCAACAGCTGTGAAGGAGAGGGCGAGCTCCCTGGGGAACAAAGACGGAGAGGCAGAAGGGAGCCTAGCAGCTGCAGCCGCCACCAAGGGACCTGCAACAGATGTTGAGCAGCTGGTACTGCGCTCCATCGATGCTGAGACTGCAGCCGAGGCAGCAACTGCTGAGGACAGCGCAACACAGCAGGCCAGTGCCAAGCTGGCGGTGGCGGCACGCATTAGGTGGGTGGCTGGGTTGGTGGCTGCTGCTGCTGGGTGAGTTTGTGACGTTGATGAGGACCGGCTAGTTATGTGCTGACATTCCTCATGAAGGCATACGGGGTATGCGCATGTCATGACCGAGCCTTCCTGAGCAAGGGTGGTGGTGACTAACTGGTGACCAAGAGCGCGTAGTGTAGCCCTTGGGTGCATGCTGCTCCTGGCCTCTGTTCCATGGGCTCTGTGGCGAAATGGGGTCTAGTGTAGGCAAGTGGTAGCTGAACTCTTGTGGCAGGCACCATCGGCAAACTAACTTGCCCTGCAGCTTAATGATGGTACATGCGGTCAAGGCCCCGCCCCAGCTTTCCAGATCCCCTGCGGGTGTCTAGTGTACATGTTTGGAAGACACAAGCGCGGATGCAGTGTCAAGCAAATGCCGGCTTCTCGAGGGTGCTCTTAGTTCTGATGTTGTTATCATCTACATGTTCCAGGATTGCAGCGTGCACAGGAGAGTAGAACCCCTTCGCCCTTGCAGTGCTGCAAGGGAATTGGCCGGTGAGGTGCCTAGGAGTAGCCTATGTGGAGGACCTTGAGGATGCCAGGGAACCTGACAGGATTTGGGTCTTCCCCCTCGCAGTGCTGCACGGCCCCTGGCCAACGAGCTGTCCGAGGAGGAGCCTGAATAGGGAATCTTGAGGATGGCAGGGAATCTGACAGGATCTGATCCCCCCCTCGCAGTGCTGCACGGACCCTGGCCAACGAGCTGGCTGAGGAGAAGCCTCCGCGGGGAACACAAGAGGGCTGTGGCCACTGAGAGGATCTTACTTCTTTACTCCTCGCAGTGGTGCTTAGGTGCTGCCCGCGGGCTGGCTGAGGAGAAGCCTATGCGCGGAATCATGGGGATGCTAGGGAATCTGACAGGATCTGGGTCCCACCCCTTATGCAGTGCTGCTCGGGCCCTGGCTCGCAAGCTGGCTGAGGAGAAGCAAGCAGCCATTGCCGCAGCCCGGCAGGTGTCACAGCAAGTCGGGGACCCCGAGACGGCCAAGCAGTGAGTGACGGTTCGGCTATGCTGCTGGAAGCTGCACTTGAGGAGAACCATCATCTTCAGTGGGGTATGCAGCGGGGGCCCCCAACTACAGGCACTCTATAGGGTTGCGTGGGTGCGTTGTGACTGTTTTCATCTGATTTATATGCTCCTGTGGCACACGAGGGAGCTTCACAGGGTGGCGACATGGGGATACTGGCAGCTCATTTGTGGGCCCTAGGGTCCAAGATGGGATTTCCCTGTACGTTCTCTTGGTACCTGGTGGGCATATGGGGTTGTGCTTTTGTGAGTCAAGATGTCGTGGTTGCACCGGGATTGGCAGGGTGACAAAGGCAAGGCAGCCGTGGCAACCTGCTGACACATTGGCTGGGCCTGGCTAGTGGGCCCTTGGTGGTATCTCTCAACCGCCACGCGCCTCTCTGTGGGCCCTTGTAGTTCCGTTGGGCCCTCGTTGGTTGGTCCTGACTTAGTCACATATGAGTCATGCAGGATGAAGGAGGCTGCTGAGGCCGAGGTGGCTGAGCTGGCCAAAGCAGCGGCGCGGGCCGACTCGCTGGCGCGGGCGGCAAAGCAGGCCGAGATGGGCGCAACCCAGATGATGGAGATGCAGCGGCTCAAGGCGAGAAGTCATTTTTTAACCTCTTTTCCCTTAAAAATTAGACCCACTAAGCAACAAAGGGGGCATCACAGATAATGGAGATGCAGCGGCTCAAGGCGAGAGAAGAGGGCTTGTGTCCTTGGCAATCGTATGCATAGGCTGAAGGGGTTGGGCTCTGGTCAGAAGGAGGCGAGAGCAGATGATGTAGATGCAGCGGCCAAGGAGGGAAACGCAGGGCTTCTTCTCCTTGGCAATTATACGCACAGGATGAATGGGCTGGGTATTGGTCACTCAGCAGCACAAGAGGGAGGCGAGAGCAGGCGAAGGTGGGCTCCGGTTGTGCCAAGAATGAGAGGGGAGGGAGGGGGGGGGTGCGTGCAGACTTTGCAACCCTTCTGCTTTCGGCGTCGCAACATGTTCCTTCGGGAACTGTCAGCCGCCTGCCTGTGGCTGGCCTACCGGCTGAGCCTTGCACTCACAAGAAAGCTGCGCCGGGCCTGCTGTGTAGGGTTACCATACATTGGGTAAGGGTGTGTATCCCATGTGTGCTCCGCATGCTGTGGTGCGCGCAGGCCGAGAACGAGGCCCTGTCGCAGCTGCTGCTCCAGCTGGCAGCCAACAAGGAGGAGGCAGAGAGGCGCATGGAGGAAGTCAAGTGTACTTTCCGCAGCCCCCGGATGGGTGAGTATGGATTACATAGTGAGTCGTCATGGTGGTGTTATCGATGTAAGTCAAGTGTGCCTTCTGCACCCTAGGATGGGTGAGTATGGATTACATAATGG
The DNA here is from genome assembly GCA_001598975.1 of Parachlorella kessleri. NCBI lineage: Eukaryota > Viridiplantae > Chlorophyta > Trebouxiophyceae > Chlorellales > Chlorellaceae > Parachlorella > Parachlorella kessleri. The sequence continues at coordinate 4,899 of BBXU01000737.1, read as the reverse complement.
CGGTGTCATCGAGGAAGTCGAGTGTGCCTTCCGCACCCCTAGGACTGGTGGGTCCATCCATCAACAAACTCATCACGCATTAATGCTTCCCACAGCAGCAGACAGTGGCATAGATGCGTCGCGCCTGGCGCAAAGATACCTAAGACTAGGACTGGTGGGCATGATTTTCGATCTCGAGCTGTCAAGGTGTTATGGCCTCGCGACAGCAGCCGGCTTGCGCGGGTTTGGGCCTTGGCGGCGGCTGTGCTCAACTGTGTGCTTGGTGTGTTTTAGCATCCAGGTGTGCTTGTCATACCTGGTGAGTCCATGATGCACCACCGCTCTTGCTGGAGTTGGTCACTCAATTTCTGTGGAAGGCAATTTTTGAGTGCACTGCTCATTGCAAAGTAGTTGTTTTGGGCAGGGGCGTGCAGGACAGATTATGGGATGGATTTGGGCTACCTGCCCAGCCAGCGGCAGGGCAGATAATTCAAAAACTATGGGGTGATTTCGCCTGCCGCTACATGGGGGGTGCACGTTTTGATTTGAGGGTGGCAAGCAATGCGATTAGAGAGGAGGTACGGGTATGCTGGGCTGACAGGGTTCCATGCATTTATTATTGTACCTGTTTAGTTTGGATGGCCCGTGCCAGAACTTACCGCTGGCTGTTCCGCGGTCCTCGCTGTGCAGCCTCTGTGGACTTGGAAGAGCTGACAGCCCTGGAGGAGCTGGCGGCGGTTGAGGAGGAGGTGGTGGATGAGTCAGCCATTACTAAGGTGTGCTGGTGCCTGGACGGGGAGGCACGGTCGACCCCTACCCAGTGAAGCTCGTCAACCGGGGTGCTAGGACAACTTCCCCTGTTGCTCTCGTGTTGTACCAAGGCTTTCCTGCCAGTTAGAGACAGCCAGCCCCACAGGGGAACTCAAACACCTGGATCGCTTACAAGCGCTGCCAAACACAGACTAAGCGCAGCATTGCAGCGTTCGCGTGTTGTTCCTGTTGGAAGGACTTGTGAGACGGGGCGGGGCTGTTAGCCCCCAGCCCCGGGCTGGAGAGCTCTCTCGCCGCCACCCTAACACTGCTGCTGTTACAACCACAGTGCCAGGTGGAGCAACAGCCTGTAGCCTTGGACACCTCACAGTATGCCAAGTACTATGGCGCGCGTTGTACGTTTGGGGATGCTAAATGTTTGTACTGTAATGTACTTGTGGCGCAGGTGTTGACAGACCTTGCAGCGGCGCGAGAGGCCTTAACCAAGTCGGCCTCGGAGGTGTACCCCACCCACCATGCTGCGCGCGCTGTGCTGTGACGCAGGTGCTGACAGACCTGGCTGCGGCGCGCGAGGCCCTGACCAAGTCGGCCTCTGAGGTGGAGCTGCGCCGGCTGGCCATGGAGACGTCCCAGGCGGGGTCGCAGGTGTTCACCGTGCCCGCGCCGCCCGTGGCCGTGGGCAGCCTGTGCCGCATATTCTACGACCGCTCCAAGGGGCCCCTGCCGGCCGCCAGCGCCAAGCTGGTGTTCAAGGTGTGTGGGTGGGTGGGTGAGGTCGGGGTGCGGGTGGGCGTGGGGGTGGGGGGCTTGCCCGAGCGAATGGAGTTAACTGTGGGCCTCGAGGCTGCAGCGGGTCAGTAACTGCCAAGCTGGTGTTCAAGGTGGGGGGGGGGGGGTCGCTCACGCTGTCTATGCCATATAGAGTTGCTGCGGGTCCTGGGGCCGCGGCCGGCCGCCAGTGCCAAGCTGGTGTTCAAGGTGGGTGGGGGCGCGCTGTTGCCCGCGGCTTGCTTGGACGTATGGAGTTGGGTTGTGTTGGCATGGGTCTTCGGGCTGCTGCCCTCTTTCACAGCGCCCAGCTGGGGCTCAGGCGGCAATTGTTTACCTGCAAGGTGGCATGTGACCTGGTCTGCCGCCGGGGTACCAGCGGCGCCAGCTTTGTTTTTGTTTCGTAGGCTGGCCTGGCATCCGGAGACCAGTCGGCTGGCGGCGGGGAGCCTCGTTGTGCACGGCCATGCCAAGCTTGGTCATGGGTGGTCAGGGTTACGTAATGGTGCTGCTCGCAGGTCGGCCTCAACAAGTGGGAGAGCATCCAGCTGCTGCCCATGGAGCGGATGGACACGCTCAAGTCGGTGGGGGACTGGTGGTCAGTGGTGAGTAAGGCATGACTAAGGAGGCGGCCAGTCATGTGGGTCATGATGGGTGGCTCGTGACTTCTGGGCAGATTACGCATTGGGGCGTGGTCAGGGCAGCAGGCAATGGGTACTGCAGGTGAGAGGCTTATCCAGAGCTACTGCTGCTGTGGGAATATTTCGTTTTGCTCGCCCGCAGGGGTTTTATCTGAGTTGTGCTGCAGTTCCAAGCGCTATTGAGGTGCATTACTAATATTGCCGTTCTTTCTTCCTGCAGGAGTTCCAGCTGCCCGAGGACTTGTTCCGCATGGACTTTGTAGTCATGGATGAGAAGAGCGGGGCTGTCGACAACCACGGGTGCGTTTTAGGCTCGCTGCATGCCCTGCTCTTTCTGGGAGGCCGAGGGCATCTGAACTAGGAGGGGTAGGTCTGTGGACAACCATGGGTGCGCTTTGTCCGGTGGTCTGGTGGTCGTCAGTACAGGCCAAACAGCTGCAGCCAGTACAGGCCAACACCTGCAGCCAAACAGCCGCAGCAAGTTCGTCCAAACAGCTGCAGCAAGTACGGCCAAACAGCTGCAGCCGGTACAGGCCAAACAAGTGCAACCCTAGGGCAAAGCCTCAGAGACGGCGCCAGCACCGTCCCTAAAAAGGCAGTGCACACAGCTGCTTCACTGCAGTGGTCATGACTACCAGCTGTCGCCGGCGTCTGCGATTTTCATGCAATGCCTCTTGCTGTTGCGCTGCAGTGGTCGTGACTACCAGCTGACTATTAGCGGTGGCCCGACAGAGGCGGAGCTGCAGCTCAAGCGCCTGGCGGCATATGAGGCAGCGGAGAAGCTGCGACTCAAGGTGAGTCGTGTGATGACTACCGCTAGCCATGGGTTGATGCGCCCGGGAGGGTGGGCACGGCACGTGTTCACCCAGCCGCGAAGCTGCAAGGCAGCCAAGGCATGCTGGTGAGCGCTAGGCAAGGTACAAACCCTTCCACGCGCGTGGGCGGCGCCCCACAAGGCCACTTGTACTCGTCGCAGGAGCTGGCGGCTTTCTTCCGTCATGTTGGCCTTCAATATTTGCTTGCCCCCTGGCCTTTAAGCTGCAGGCCCTGTGACAGGCCTTGTATTGCGATGTGCAACTTACTAACCTGTACTACTACTAGCTTACTAATGCAGGAGCTGGCGGCTGAGGAGGAGCGGTTGTATCAGGCGGCAATGGCGGCGGCGGAGGCTGCGTCCGACGGCGCGCGCGAGGAGTACCGCGAGCGCAAGCAGCAGGAGCTGCTGCGGGTGAGTCGTGTAGGTGTGTGTATGTGTGTGGGGGGGGTGTTTAGACGCCCCCTGTCGGGCAGATTTGGATGCCCGCCGAAGCAGGAATGTGCTGGTTTATGATGGGAATGCAAGTGACAGGAGGGGTTAGACAGCAGTGTGGCGGGTGCCAGCTGCGTCAATAAGCAGGCAGGGGGAATATGTGGGGGAATGTGCTGTTTTATGGGGATTTGGGCGCGCACTAGCAGGGTTTTGAGCCACGGCTGGATGTTTGAGTTGTTGCGGATGTTTGTCTCTGCATGGTGATACAACCGTCTCAACGATCCAATGCCTTGTACCAATGTGTTGCTGGCGTCTTCTGCAGGAGGCACAAGCAGCCGTGTCCGAGCGCCGGGGCAAGGCCGTTAGTAACCTTCCCGTCATGGCGGCCAAGCCCAACGTCTTCGCCTGGCTGAACAACGGCCCCGAGGCCGGCACCAACAGCACCCTGGTGTATAACAAGGCGTCGTCGACAGCGCTGCGGAATGCCAGCAGCGTCATTGTGCATGTGGGCTATGACGGCTGGTGGCTCAAGGTGCGGCCCGGGCAGGCCTTGCGGTGGTGTGGGTGGGATACTGCAGAGTGGAAAGGTGCAGAGAAAGAAGGAAAAGGGGGGGAGGGGGGGGGGGGGGGTTAGTTCGGAACCCTTGGAAGGTCCAGAGGTGAATGGATGGCAGCGTGCTTGTGTCCTTGTAACTGGCTTGTGGGAGTTTTGTTTTGGGAAAGTGGCCCCGTTGTTTTGGGAAAGTGGCCCCTTTGGGCCCCGATTGGGTTGCAGTTCACATGTGCTTGGATGGCAGGTGCGGGGCAAGCGCATGCTGGGCATGGCAAAGGTGCCTGGGGTAAAGGGGGAAGGATACCCTTGGGAACCCTGTTCCATGCTGCCTCTGGTCATGATGGACTCAGCAGGACAAGGGCGTACTGCGCATGGGGAAGGAGTGTCTCCCAAGGGTGCACTTGGGGTGTCATATCGAAAAGGGGGGGGAAGTAAGCGTCTTTCCCCTTGCTTCTCAACAGGACAAGTGCGTGCCGCGCATGGAGCAGGTGCCCCTCGCGAGGACCCATACCTAGAAAGTCATGTCGAACTTGTCCCGTCCCCTTGTACCTTTTCACAGGACAAGCGCGTGCTGCGCATGGAGAAGATGGGGGCTGACAGGGAGTACTTGGGAAGTCGTGCTAGGAGAAAGAAAGAAAGGAAGAAAAACTGTCCTGTCCCCTTGCTCCTTCTCACAGGACAAGCGCGTGCTGCGCATGGAGAAGATGGGGGCCGAGCGGGCCGCCGCCGCGGGCCTCAGCCCCGGGGGCGACTGGTGGTCTGCTGCGGTGCCTGTGTGGAGCACGGCCGCGGTGCTGGACTTTGTGTTCAGCGACGAGCGGCAGACGGGGTGGGACAACGGGGGCGGGTTCGACTACCACACGCTGGTGGTCAAGGCGCCCACGGGTGGGTCGACTACGTTGTAGTGGGATGGGTTTACTGCCTTGTTATAAAACCCG